>DWDT01004384.1:0-11294 GCA_018245595.1 Microceris scylla | reverse complement strand
TTAGTCTTTTGGGTAATATTTCTATCCTTCCAGATTCTCTCTAATTGGCCCATGGCACCCTTGGCCATTCCAATTCTTGTTAATAGAATACAGAAGAATATATTATACACAAACATATACATATAAACACAAACATTCCGTATTCCTCGTCACCATTTCAACATGTTTATCCTTAAACGACTATTAAGTCAAACGATGGCAGGTATATTAACTGAATAGACGGTATAGCTCAGATTAATAGCCGCAGATAATGCCACGCAGTTCGTACAATGTATAGCTCTTTACGAAAACGCTAGTTTACGTAATGAACTTCATTGTGTCACAATAACTCGCAATGTATAATATTGTGTACCTATTGGTCATATAATTGTTGCTTTATATTTAGAAATATTGACGGTCTTATTTAAAAGGTTTTCGTAAGTCAAAAATTGGCTTTATGTTAATATCAGTGGCACAATGTAACAAAATGAAATGAATAATTCTATAAAATGCTAAACGAATTTTATTTTATTTTATTCATTTTTATTTTAATTTGTTACTGAAATTAATTGTTTTATTAATGGCATTTTTCCAACCAGGCGAAACTTCGTAAAATGGTGGACGAGCAGGTGTCAGTGGGTGCTCGGGTTGAAGTGGATTCCGAGCCAGAGCCCGCTGACCCTCTCATCACACCAGCTACTTCCGCGTTGGAGAGACCTGATCTGGACCCGCGACCCATTCCCCCAGAACGAAGACTCCTCATTAGTACTCTCGACAAGCCACGCAATGGGTCCCTAAACGGGGACAAAGAGGGAACGTTGAATAGAGCCCGCCTGTCTATTCGGAACGGGAAAGATAATCCTTTCATAGGTTGGTACATTTAATCAATTAACTCATTATCGTTTCTATCCATTGCGTTCTGCGAAGGTAGGTCTTGGAACTGATTAATTCTCCTAATTAGCAGATGACGATAATAAGGAGAATCAGGCAAACGGCAAGCTTGACTCTCCTATGAAATGGTCTACGCAGAATGGAAGTGACAGTGGAACGTATGCTGAAATTGGAAATGGGGGTAACAGCAACACTAGCGAACGAAATGTCCTGGACCCTGCGGACAGCTCTGAGGAAGAGGTGCCTCTTCCAGATGCCACGTCGCCAGGAAGAAGTAGCGATGGGCCTGAACCTCGGGCCGATATCACTGCAACTCTTGAAGGTAAGGGCATGTATTATTTTATTTAGCATTTACTTAAGAAAACATGGATATGTCCATGAATATTGAAATTTTGTGGACTTCTCTCTTTATTTATACATATATTTTATTAAATGGACCCTTCCTGGTAGCAGTAATGAAATATGCATGTTCATTTATACAAAAATATAAAAATTATTTTTTTTTTCGTTTTTCTCACACACTCAATTTTTTCAAATTACATATTTTTTTATCGTCCATAAAATTTAATGTATTAAGAATTTCATTGACATCTATATCTTACAAAGGTGAAAACTACATTTCCAATTCTTACCAACTGACCTTTAATATTGAATGTAGACCCTTGTAAATGAGGCTCCGTAGACCTTTCAAATCTACAACAATCGTTTTAGCAAAGAACAGACTATGTAACACATAAAAGGATCACTTGAATATTTTTTTCTCATGAGTTATAGGTACTTATATGTATATACATCTATACAAATAAATAATTTTGGAGTGTCTGTTTTCAATATTAAAATAACAGATTTTTACTAAATGCATATACCTAGTATATGTATACACGGTACATATACCAAAATATTTTTTTTTACAATTTTTGACTGTCTGTTTTTTTCTGCTAATTTCTGGAATGGCTGGACCGATTTTGACGGGACTTTCACTAACCTATAGCTTGTGTAATAAGGAGTAACATAAGCTATTTTAATTTTAAAAAGACTTTTGATTCCCATTCGAACGAAGTTGCGGGAAAAGCTAGTATAACTCATATAAATAAACACAAAATATGAAAAAAAAATTACACATAAGTATTATACTACATACAAATTTAACGTGTATATATGTACGATATTATAAAATTGTAATAATATTATTATGTTAAAATGTTCAGTATTAATGTTCCAATGTCCAATGTTATTGTCGTATGAACGTATTCGTATTCCAATATCCATTGAAATGAAGTCATACTATTTAATAATAATGACCATTTAATATAATAACGAAACAATTTATGATATTGAATGTTATAAAGGCATCTACATATGTACATGGCGGCAATAGTGATAGTATTTGAAATGGAATTATCTAATTTAGAATTTTTAGTACTGACTCGGAGTCTGGATCCGTGCCAGGTGTATGGCAACAGGCACACCACCTATTTCATGGAACTTAAACGTAACTGGTGAAACGTGGGAGTGTATTACACTCCTCTGCCTCTACCTCTCCAGGGATTACAGGCGTGAAGTTACGTACATTGAAATAATGTCAATAATCAGGGTACCATACCGAAAAATACAGTGTAAGTATCAATGTAACTATCTCGAAATTTACTGCTAATTGTACTTGAGAATAATCTCGTAGTTTATAATGTAAATAGATATCAATAATGTACATCCATATTATACCGATAATAAGCGTTATTATAATTGACAACAGCGCACTGAGACTCCAACTAACAAACTAACTCGAAGTTTGTCGTTCATCGGACAGTTGAGAACTATCAAATAGTTGCCAGCAACATCATAACGTTTTGAACTAATTCGTACATGCCAAGTAGTTATTTGAAATTGTGACAGCTTTAGAACATTATTTTCACCGTTGAATACATTAATATACTATTTTAATGTTTACAGGCAGTTTTGTAGACGAATAATTGATGAAAAAATAAAATATTATTTATAAAATATAATATGAATACATTTCATTGCCATATTAGATGGTTGATAAAAAAAACATGTTCAAAAACATATTAGATGGTTGATAAAAAAAACATGTTCAAAAACATAAATACACACTGACATAATTTAATTTTTTCTATTAATTGTCTATAACCCTTCTATTACAATTTATTTAGACTGATTTTGATACAACTCTTGGAGCATCTTATTCTTGTAATATTGCTGGTGACAATAAAATCAAATTGTATACATCAATCTGCATAGATGTATACATTTCACTAAAATATAAACCTAATACAAACGTAAATTTCGCTGTAATATTGTAATATTGGGAGACTGTTACAAAGGTTGTATACTTTGTTTCAAGAACACAAAGGGTTCTAAAATTCTCTGTCTAAAAACCCTAATGAGTCCACCCTGCGGCATACGTATATTCGTTTACCCAAAACTAATTTGCCGTGAAAAAAACATTGAAATTAATATATTTATCAATAATAATATACATTAACAAAAATGGTGCATCGTGGGAGAGTACATTCCTCTGTCTACGTCTTCGTGGCACCACTAGCGTGATATTATGATTATACTGCTTTGATCAAAATTTTAGCACGTCAAATGTGTAAAGAGTTTTTTGTAAACAGATAATACCTACACCGTTATGAACCTGGCGTAATGATATAAAGAAACCTAATATAATGTGATGATTCTGTTATATCTTGTACTATTAATAAAGGAATATTTAATAAACCAAACTTGACGTGTCACAACAAATATAAAATACGTTTATTAGTGCCAAAGAAATCTCAGAATTAAATTTTACGAGTAGCCCCCGGACGAAGTACCGCCTTTAACATAATGAGGGCTCTTTGGGGAATTAATAAATTTTCCAGTTTTTTAAAGGAAATTCCGTAATCTGTCGCCGTCAAAATTCAGAAAACACTCTTCCTTATTATATTATCATCGCGCCAGGTCTCTTAAGAGATAGGCAGAGACCAAGCGCCCAATATCAGTTTCCTGACAGAAGTGCTGTGCTTGTACTCATCATGAATGTATTCATCACATTTTTAATATAAACTATTAGTCGTATTCTCTGTTTTTAGTTTTGGACCTAAGTTCAATCAATTGTATCTTCATAAAAACGTAAAAAAATCGTAACTTTGCGCCTGTTATCCCCGAAGAGGTAGGCAGAGGAATGCAGAACACTCCCACGTTTCACGGGTTAAGGGCCGAGTATCTTTATAGCTCTGAATATAGAAGTTATGTTAATTAGAAGCATTAAGGAATTCTCTAGTACGGGTATGGAAGGAAAGCTTGCGTTTGTAACACAAGTGAATTATTATGCAGCACTAGTTGTTCCTTGGCAACGACCACTATCATCTACCTCGGGGAGCGCGCGCATTTACACAAAATGCACGCCTCACTCACTTTGAAACTTTCATTAATATCATTTTGTCCAATATACGTGGCTGCTTAGAAATGTATATAAACATATTAATAATTAGTTATATAATGTTATATGTCTCTCCTAGTTCCAGTGCTCATTATGGACAATAAATATTGATATGTTGGCATACATTTAATAATTCGGTGAAATAAAACTATGAAATGCATTATTCCTTGATTTTTATTGTAGGTATTTTGAAAAGCAGGGGTAAATAAATATTAAACTAGAGAATTATAAATAGATAACGAAAGACTGTTTATTTTTGTCTTTTTTAGCACCGAATAAAAAAAACTGAATTTTTTTTTTAAAATCTGGAAAAATGCTAGTCATGTTTTTAAAGGTAGAAGAGATACTAGATACTCTGTGCTTTCTGTTTTCCCGGTAATAAGCCTGGCGTGAGGATATAATAAAGATTCTCAAACATAATTGTTGTAGCTGCACCGTATTGATTTAATAGAAAACTTTCCGTACATTGTGCCATCGCTAATGAGACCGCCTTTAGGAATGAGACCATTAATTCGCTCCAACTGCTCTCCAACTTAGTAAGAAAGGAACTTTCTCGATGTCGCCATGTTATTCAATTTAACCTTTTAATTAGCACGCAAGAACGAATCTAGAACAGAACGTTTATTTTTGTCTGAGATTTAACTTTATATTACGTAACATCACGCCTGTAATCCCCGAAGCGATATTCAGAGGAGTGTAGTACAACCCCACGTTTCACCAGTTACGTTTAAGTCCCACTATTGAATAGGTGGTGAGCCTATTGCCATACACCGGGTACACCACATCCAGACTCCGAGTCACTACTAGAAATTTACTCTTTATTGTATGATTTAATAATTTAGATTAGCTATTATGTCCAGCGGTGGACTGAGATAGGCTGATGAGGATGCCGATGAGGACGACGGTTATTGATATTTAGTACTGTTATGTTTCGCTATTAGTAGTCATTTTCGTAAAATAATTGGCACTCCCGTTTTTATCTGCGTTGTGTCAAAATACACCGATCATAAAATACCTGGTAAGATGAACAAAAATATTTTGTTCGATACTAAAAAAGACGGATACCTAAATAAAGAATAATTTTATTTCCGTAGTAGTACAGAAAGTATCAAGAAAGTGTCGTCTCAATATATTATATTCACTTCGATATGAATAAAAGTAGTTGAATAACTGAAATCGTTTCATTTGATCTCTCCGCGACGTCGTAGACTCGAAATATATTTACTCCAGCCTACTTACATTTGCATGACTCAAATCTGTATCTGGCATTACTCTGATATAATAATAAATTTCATTTGAACTTCTTTTACTATCACTACGAACCCTAATAAAAGTCTAAGCGACCTGTACATTGAATTTTATTAAAAAAATCTCTCTATAACAGTGATGTTTTTTTTGTATTACACAAGACTTATATGAGGATTTTTGGTATAAAAATTAAGTAATGGCTTGAAAATAATGTTGAGAAACTTTAATAGATCTTGGGATGTAACACATGTAGGTATATATTTTATGGTTGCAGGAAGTATGTGCGTGTGTTAGTTTCTCAATTTGATTGTATGTATAGTAACAGGGTTTTCAACTTGAGTGGCAGGATAAATGTTTCTGTAAAAATTCACAGCTAGATCAGAATGTTGGTTATGTGGCAACGTAGCTACCAGGTGGAAAGCCAGAGCCTTTAATCTTCACATCAGCATTTACCGTTCCACTGCAGAACGTAGCCTTTCCCAAGGTGTGCCTTAACAGTCGTTCCTCCGCAGATCTCTTCTAGTCGCATTTAATAAGAGAGTTAAAATTCCTGCTAACTTTGTATTATTTTCATTAAAAAACCATGCGATATTTCTGTTAAATAAAACAATAAAGGAAACGAAAATAAATTGTACAGTGAAACAAAGTACAAATACCGATGTATTCGTTTTTTAAGGTTAGGTAAAGAGCTGTTTCACGGGAGATTTATATCTGGTTTGGTTAAAGATTCATTGTCTGTAGCAAATGCATCTCTTTCCGTGCTGCTGTGTGGGCACCTGTGACCAATATCGTGATGCATTCGTTTGGTAATTTGTTTCACTCGGTCCGAAGCAATTGTGGTTATCCAAACTATTTTTAAGTTTTTAAAACAATTATTGTATGTATGTATTTTAATATCTCGTTAGATATCTTATGGGAAAGAAAGAGAAACCGGGTGTCAAATATCTTTATACTTACAGATCTCATGTGTTCCTTCTACGATATTAGTAACATGTTATTGTGTGATTATATAATTGTGCAATTTTCTTGTTTCTTTTGTTTAAATATTGTGTTATTCTTTTTTTTTTTACTCAAACTTTGGTTTCCGTTTTAATCAGTTAAATAATTTAATCTTAAATTTTTATCTTTTTTTGTGTTTTCATTCTCTCCACTGTCAAAATGCGATCAAAAAACAGGTCCTCACTCAAAATCAGTACTCTTTAGTAATGCGTGGCTGCAGCAGGCCACAGCAGAGACTATGGACCTTTCCCTCATAATACCCATTAGCTCTAATTCTATGTGTTAAATAGGAAATTCTGTATCATTATGCAGTTAGCACGTCTACCTTTAAATTAAAATGTTTCAAACACATTTCGTCTGTGCAAATTATATATGACTTGATGGCTTACAGCAGCATGAAAACCAAACAACTGTGGAGCAGCGAGACACGCAATTAATTTGAATCTAATGAATCCTCGCAATTAGCATATTGATTTCCAATTCAAAGGGACAAAAGCTTAACGACATCATTTCGAAATAATACCATTAAAAGCCCACACTCACACATATTCAGCAACGATAAAGCCTCCTAACACAACCGTACTTATGACAATAGGTTCAAAGTCTAGTGACTGATATGCGATGATATTTGAATTTGGAAGTCTTTTAAGTCCCGCTGCTGATCATGTATTTCTCTTGCACTGCAGAGACCCTGGTGCCTGTACCCACGCCGCTCCAATATAGATTGAATAGTTATATGTCTATGTAATAGCTAACCTGTCTGTGTAGATGTTTTTAAAGTACATTTAAGCCTTACAAGCCTTAGCGATTGTTGCTAACGAAAAGTATCAAAATCTATCGCTTAACATGCCCTCCAAAGTACGGAATCGCTCATAAAAACTCCCATCTAGCGACCACCCATTTAAGTGACGACTGCATCTGGTGCCGCTTACGAGTACCTTAGGTTTGCAATTTGCAACTGTCTGCGAGCTTTTTACTCTTGAGGTGTAATTTTAAGTAAATTTAAATAGCGAACAATGTGTTTTAATATTGTAATATAGTCACGTCAAGTTTCTTACGAGGTAGGCTGAGAGCACCGAGTGGAAAAACTGAGCTTGCAAAACCGACACGATTTTTCAACTTTCATCACTCTTTTCGCAATTCAAATTTTTAAAATTTAAATATCGAACGATCGAAAACACATTTTTCTTTCAATTAAAAATAAATCAATCCTCGTTAAACGTATAAGTTGTTACATAGGGTTAAGAACAACCCTAGCTGTCGGAAGTTTTTAGCGCCTCGAAGAAGTCAGATAGGATTGAACGATAGATATCCCAGTGATAGCAGCCGGAAGCGATGGCGTAACATCCCGTCGGAAGCACGTCCCTGATTTGCTGCTAACAGTCACCCGAACAACGGCTCACTGCGCTCAGAATTTTTTACTTTGCAGTACGTTCGCGATCATTCTTTTTTAGGTTAAAGCTGCCAGTATAGTATATACATACTGAAATGTTCAAATTAATCTAATGTAGTGACACTAAGGTAGAATTTGACGTCAACTTGATACATTTTTAGCAATTGCTTGTCAGTACACGAATTGCATTATTACTACAAGATGTTTAATAAGTTATTAATCAATATAATTAAATCCATAAACAAATAGGATGAACATAAAAATACGTAGGTATAAAGAAATATATTTTAGAAATAACTTCATACATAAACGAATAATTTTTGACATAGAAAACAACTTGTATGCACAATAAATATATATTTTACGAAACTTTAACCATATCGACATTGTACATTACAATGTTCTCTTAAGGCCGGTCTAAATCATAAACATTTATATAAAGTAACAATATATAAGCATTTACATAAAATAACGATGTCAATGACACATCTCACACATCTCTCACATTGATCTTTTTAATTAAATCGTTTTGAAATGTACGCATCACATCGCGCCCGAGTGACGCGGAAATATGTTAAACAAACAGTGACAGAGGCCCCAGGTGGGGCGGACATGTCCGACAGGAAAAGATGTCTGCTCCCCCTGCCCCCAACCGCCGAGCGCGCTGAGGAAAAGCGCAAAATAACGTCTTTATATTTTTTCCTATACTAACTATTCCGATAGTAAGAATTGTATAAATAGGTACATTATTAAAATTGTGGCACGATGTGGCATTTGTGCTCGAATATTTAATATTCACTTGTCCTTTGAAGAAATGCTAATGTATTGTTATAATTGTTATAATATTAATACTATTTTTATTTCAGATAATATAACCGATAGTTATTGTCCAATCAATGTTCAGATGAGAAACGAACACGTTGAATATTTGCAAAACTATCGTGTAAAAATAAAACATGTTATTGTTAGAATAAAAATATATCCAGTAGATATTAGTAAAGTACTATTTATGTCTGATAAAAAAGTTGCAAAAGTAAATTCAGAGAGCTTTTATTAAATACTGTAAGCAGTGAACCGTCCGGGGAGCACGCAGTCCATTTTTAATTTTTGTATATAAATGTTTCGTTATAAAAACACCTTTTAACGTGCAAATATGTTGGGTCAACAACAGAGGCAGCGTCCCCCAGCGGGCGGTCGGACAGATCGCGGCAGGAGGAGGTGCCCGCCTCCCCGGGTCTGCTCACCGCCGCACAGCTGGCCAGGCGTCTTCGGCTCGAGAATGAACGACTACAGGTCAGAGATGTTAAATTGTCTGTAATGTATTTTGAACTATCCGCCTTAATAACCGTTTTGGGACTTATGTCCAGTTAATTATTAACAGGAATTAAATTGTGATATATGTACTTAATTTGTTTCATATTTGCTAGCTCTATGATACAAACACAAATTAAGAAATAAATTTGATTTAATAATAAACAAAATGAGTATAATAAAAAATGTATGTAGGTTATGTATTAATGATACAAAACATGATAAGGAATATTAAGAATCAATTTATTTACAATAGAAAATGACCTTGAATTATTTCATTATTATTCAATTTAACGTTTTAGGAACTACGTAGGTCTAGGGCCTATATACATACGTTACAGTATAAGTCCATAGTGCCCTGGAATTTCTGTTGTTTTATAAAAACTTCGCTTTTCAACTCCGACCGCAATCTTATTTGATAAAGTTAGGTAGGTTTTAAACGAAAACAGCTTAGTTTCTCCGCGCAGCCCCGTTCTAAAATTACTCGCTTTATCTTAAACCTATCGTTGCAGCAGTCTACCAAGTTTAGGTGGCAAAATGTGAGAATTATGTGTACAGAATTCATTTTAGTTCATAAGATAACATTACTAGTCGGGCAAAAACATTAGCTTTTCTAACATGAAATTCGCGGTAGTAGTAGTTTTACGGATAATATGACATGCATCTACTAAATGGTCTGTCGACCTGAAGAAGATAGCGGGAAGCTGATGCATTCGGAAGATCCGGGCTCGGAAGGAGTCGCGCCGATTAGGGAAGGCCTATGTCTAGCAATGGACATCTAGAGGCTCACAATATATACAATTGGCATACCCTCTGTAACGGGAGGTATAACAGTATGACTGCTGAAACGTAAGTGTAATACCACTCTGCCTAGCATTTGCTGGAAATACAGGCGTGATGTTATGTTATCTTTACTCCCTTTTTCTCGATGAACTGTTGACTTTTCACGTGTAACGGTTTATATGAGCCCCGCTCACGTACTCCATGAGTTACTTTAGCGCACACCAGGCCTGTATTACAAACAGTGTTGTCGTTGCTGCTTTGGTTCTAATATTTGGATGAAATATTGGATACATTGTCTAATAATCTTTATTTGTGTTAAGTCACTTTTATATTATTGTTTAGTTTTTAAATAGCAATGTGAGGCATAGTTTTCATTTAGGTACATTTTATGGTTAGTTATGTCTGTATGTCTATATAATAATGAATAGAATTAGTCAATAATTAAATATACCTACATGTAATAATAATAGTACATCACTGATATTTAACTCCAGTAAATTCTTATAAATCAAGGTTCTTCTGTCAGCCACGAAAATTCAGATATTTATTGTCTAAATTCATTCCGGTATAATCTAAGCATTAACTTTTTGTCCGATGCTAAAGTTAAAAAGGACTCAAACCTTTGACAGAGCCAGTTTCATTCTCAGTAATATGATGTGTATTCATGGATAACCAATTCAATACGTACATTTTTATTTAACACAATCGAAAATCTTACAGTTTCACGTTCGAAAGAAGTTACCCAAATATTGTATTACATCATACATACAAATATACTTATCTTCGCGCCAAATACCTTACAGGGTAGGCAGAGAGCACGAAATGCATTATATCAACAATTGAATTGATAAAAATAATAACACAGTATATAGAGAAGTGTTGATAAAATACTCAATGTGTTTAATTTTTTTATCTATTTATGTAGAGCAACAAGTCAGGTCTGAAAATGTAGAGATAGTTCGCATTGATACACTCTACCTGCCGCATAACAGACCTGGCGGCACTATTCAAATTAAAATTCAAATTATTTTATTCATCATAAGGTATATACATACACTCAATGAAAGTCATGTTTTAGTTATATTTATACTTCGGCTTTGTGCGAACCTCAGGCTATAGTAGACCGGGAGAAAAAAGCCGGAGAAAAAACTCCGAGCACTCTTTTAAGTAACAAAATTTGAATAAAGTTAGCCATGTTGCAGTATGGCTACAGTCCGATAAAGAGCACACGTGACAGCCATCGTG
>DWDT01004383.1:0-11295 GCA_018245595.1 Microceris scylla | reverse complement strand
TATACCGCAATCAGCCGGTCGCCAGAGCCTCGTCTGTTATAGCAGGGTGCACCACGTGCAGGTGAGGTTGGCTTAGGTTCCTGAGATGGTTCTTAGAACCCCTTACACCCCTAAGACCTTACACTCGAAAGACCTAGACATTTGTATTTTAAAGAAATTCCAGACGTTCGAAAACAAGGCACGGTCACAAAAAACTAACAGACTAACAAATTTTATTTGGGTGGAACCAATGGAAATCTTTAGTCCTGCTCTTACGGTAATAGAGGAATATAGGTATATGTTATGTATACGTAAACGTTAAACCATATTAAACAATAAAACTTCTATATGACGTTATTCTTACTTGTACAGATACTTTTGTATACGTGAGTTATACAATGTAATATAGTTTGGAAGTGTTACAAAAAAATCAATACGTGGTAGCTGGGTGTGGCGCATAATATACACAGACCGTGAACTGACAAATGAAATCGATAGTGAAATGACAAATATCAACATACTCGATGCAGTGTGGTTAAAATTAAAAGCTGTCCCGACACAATGAAAAAGCATCCATATTTATACATACATACGTTTATAAATAATAGCGTTTACAGAAAAAAAACATCGCTGACCAATTTCGCCACCGAACTCAAGACAATCAAATTATTTTTGTGACCTCATTTAGAAGGTTGTATTGCTACACACGTATCTTTAATATTCGTTTTTATTACCACATTATCGTTAATGTTGCATTAGCGTCGTCGTCGAGATACGACGACTTATCACATTTCACACGACGCGCTCCCGGCACGGAAGTTTTGTTCATCTACATACATATTAATACAAAACAAAAAACACACTATGATACTTGACGCAATTTCGATAGAGCGCGTTTTATTGTCGATCGGTTTCGTAACAATTGATGTGTAAATTATTGAAAAAAAAAAAGATGATAGAAAAAAACATGTTCCATGACACGTAACACCACCGGTTATTTTGACAGCATAACTTGACGTACATATAATCGAGGTCGACTCGAAATAATATTACAACAGAAAAAAAACGCGTGCACAGACATCCGATATTATTTTTGCTCTGGTTCGGCCAAGGTCGCGCGAGCTTGAGTAAACGCTGGCGAACCACGCTCTGATTGTCCTTCCAGCTGAGATTCTGTTACGGTGCACATTGCGAAGTGACGGTTGCTACTTTACGTACAATGTACATTACCCTCATTTTGAGAAAAGTAGCGCTATCCGCTTCACGCTAAGACATCCGGATTATATAATATCCTTTGCTTCTCTATCGAATCCTAATATACCACTTGCTTACCTAACATGATTTGATGAAATAATATTAATCTTCTATTGGAGCCACCGTCGGGCATGGGTTTAAGTGTTTTCGTGTGACCTTTGGTGTGATCACTATTACCGAGGATATATTGGTCCACGTTTACGCCAGAACAAGTTAATGAAGTAAGCTGCACACTCCCTAGCCAAGGAAGACATTGCAACATCTGTAGCTATTGTTACAATCGTACGATTCACGTCATTATAATCAATTAGCTATAATTTTGTTGTAGAATAAATATGTAATATACATACATACAAGTACCTTAAACGAATCCAGTATCTGACCAAAAAGACATACCTGCAAAGAAAAAAAATTCAACATTATAACATCTATTTTAAAAATTAATTTAGGAGACATTTGCATATAATATAAAAAAAAACATACATTTCAACCGAAAATAAATTTCAAGGACAACTGTTCACACACCAAAAGTAATAAATATACCTATACGTCATAGTTAATAATGAAACGGTAATTATTATCATTAATGAATCACAACATGATGTGGTGTATGATTCGGATGTAATCTTATTTACTGGCTACGTTAAATCTTAAATCCAAATCATTAATTTTGTACACATCTCGCACTAAACACTTAAAAACTATAATGTTTCGCATTTCGCACCAACATAGCGAGAATCGAGCTTATCCATATATTAATGAGATGAGAATTTTACGCCCTTGGCGCGCGTGTCGCAATATATGGAGAGTAGTTATGAGCTTATACAGAATCGAGGCTACGTTTACATTCGATTCATGACTCCCCGACTATAAACAGTGGAGCCGGCTTACGGCTCGCGCGACCCGCGAGATAGTCTTAGCCGTGGATACGTGGCCTATTTCTTGCGTTTCATCGAACCAACTATTGTGTAACGTGAACGAGCCGATAATAAATATCTCGTATTCAAATGTAATAAAGAAAAAAAAATCGTTCCATTTACTTTTAATTAGCTTCAAGTTAAAAATGTAGACTTATTAACACTCCTAATAACCGTTGCGTTAGAGCTAATGCTGGATGAAATATTCCAAGATATCAATCCCACTAATTACATCGCATTAACGAATGCCGATAATAATCCGCTGATATTTTTTTACACCGCCACTTAAAGTGACATCAATTAAATTTAAAAAACGATCATAAGTTCCGAACTCGCAAAAGTACCTATTTTGTTTAGGTACATTTCTACCGAATCAGATACTGGTTCTGAATTCGGTTAAGAAGGAAATTAACATTCAAAACAGCGTTGCAGACTACGCATCCGAATGTTAACAGTACGAGGGTTTAATGTCTTAATCACTTAGAAAGTAAGATATATGAGTCGTTTAATTGGGAGCAGGGTAATGCGACATTTTTGCCATGAAAAAAAAAACGAGATCACAACATTGCCAGCGTAATTAAGTGCAGTATAAAGTATAATAATGTTACTTGAAGTTTAACGGAATAACTAGAGCCAATTAAGGCTGGTACGATGGCGACTCGAAAACAGTCATTTAGTGAAAATGTCAAAACGGTCACGTAGGAGTTAATATTTCTGCGGGAATTATCTAAGTTGGGGATCTATGACAGTGCAATTGTCTGGGAGACAGCAGCGCGTCCGAAGAACACGAACATTAAACTAGCACGAACTTCATCATCAAAAACGATGTATGTATAGTGTGTGTTTTGTTTTATACGAAGCTGTAATTACGATCCTCCAGTGCAACTTTGCTAAAATGACGGTTATTAATACGCGTTTAGCTTAGAATGCATTCAAGAAATTAATTCGAAAAAGCTTCGATAAATACGGGAGGCTTACCGCAAACACGCGATAATATATAACTTATTGCGAAGACTTAAATAAAGCTACGATAAATGAACTCCTTTTTTAGCGTTACTACATCAACGTTTAATTGACGATATCACCGCTAGAAAAATGAAGACTTAAGCATAATTCCTCGCTAAGCACTTCACAAGTACGTTGAAGATAAAACCTAGTTAAGTCGGAACACGTGTTACCGAGGAGAATTATAAAAGCTTTATTCGCACTGGTGTTCGTTCTGACTGAAGAGATTTAGTTTCTCGTGACAACACCCACGCGCAATGCCATCCGCTCGGTTGACAATGAACGAGAAATTGGGCCTTTGGAGTTCCACGTACTTTATGTGCTCAGAAGCAATTTGTGGGTTTATCTAATCCGTAACTCATCTATAAAGATTCATAATGTGCAGTTAAGACTGCTTTTATTTTGCGGCATCTACATTACAACTGTGAAAGATTTAACAGTTAAATTACAACTGTGAAAGATTTAACTCTTTAAACTACACTAAAAGGTACAAAGAATGTGAATTTATAAGTCACTAATAAAATCGACGATAACAAGTCGCAAGCAAACATCCCAATTTATCAAAGAACGTTCTAGATTCCGCTGTAGAATGTATACGACCCAATTTTTCTCCGGGTCGTTTGGAAATAGACTTCCGCACGTAATGGAATAATTTGTCGTCATTAGTACTCAATGAGAAATAATTAAAGGAGGAGATTCGTGGGCGATCCATTATAGTCTATTTGTCAGATAATGTACGATAATTCAGTGGTCATGTTAACACGAAATTTTCGTAGGCCACTCATTACGAAAACTCATTACGAAGGTTCACTTAAAGAATTAAGTGTCATTAAAAATGGTATCTCTGTTCTTACTTTCTAACTAAAAGTGGAAACAATGATACTATGACATCGACAATGCAACATCAACTTAAATTTTCAAATGGAATTATTACTCTTCTCGGTACGACGGAAACGGAAAGATTAAACGGTAGACATTATTCTTGTCGAGAGTCGCAGTTCACAGTATGCAGACTAGAGCATACATGTAGGATTACGTTAACAAGCTCATAATAGGATTAAGTACGATGCGGTGCCCTAGTTTCGACGTGCACCGTTACCAGCCCGTCCCTATCGGCGGTTCTGTGACAATATAATGATTGTGTATTTATCGGGCGTGTGTAAAATGCATATCCAACATTGGCGCTCGTCAAATCCCGTATGTGGGATCCGTCAATCCCATAATAGGAATCATTATATCTACGCGGTAGACGTTCTCGGCCAACAGTCGGAGCAGTGAAATGATATGTTCGCGTTGTCAAAAATGGTGAAAGCCATGTCTGTTATGGTGTTATCGGACATGGTAGAACCGAGTCTGGTACAACATTCTACAAATCATATCACGCATTGTAATTGAATGGGACGGCGCTATCATGGGCCTCATGCTATTTCGCCGAGCCGTGACTCACGAATTAGAGCCCAGTCAGTTTGTAATTATACGAAAGATATTACATGGATGCCCATTTTCGCTCCGGCAACTATGATAAATGTTTAATAAAATGCGATAATTTAATTAAAACTCAAATTAAGGCCAATAATATGGAAACGAGAAGAACAGGATGGAGTTAATTTGATAAATAGAAAGTAAATGAGCGCGAACGCGACCTATTCTTTTGTGATTCATACGCTTAAGCTCGGCAGTATAATTCTTAGCCATGCATTTCTACAAAATAGTAGGTTTATTTGTTTCATTGAAAATAACAGAATAGCAAAAACGAGCAGTATTATAAATCAATGGTTGCTTTTAAGATACGGCAATTAATAGAAAACTACAATTGATACATCGGCGGTTGACAAGCACGGGAGAATTGCGGGAGAGTAACGTAAACTGCTGCGAGGATACATAAGATAATACAATAATCATAAAATAACCTTTTCGTTGCCTTAAGTTTACATTTACTAGCTATAAATACACACATAAGAAAACGAATTGCCAAACGAGAATTGCAAATAACCGCAGATAAAATCTACGAGATAATAATATTCAAATAGTGAAGTGGGTTAATTCCTTCCGTAAAGAGACACGGTCAATTGTTGCCTCTCCAAATAGACGGAATAGATGCGAGACTTTCGAAAACAACTAACAATTACACGCGAATACTAAACGCGGGGCCCTAACGATTATGGACATGCTAATAGATTTCCGACAAATAGATATCGCTTCAGTCGAGTTTCCGTATAAATTGCCGTAGGGATAGCTCTGAGGTTACAACCTGCGGTGTGAACGTGAATACAACACTCGCGCGGTGGCGTCGCGGCACGCCACTGAAGAGTTTAATAATGCTCAGAGGGATCATTAAAGGCAAGATACGTAGCAGAGATAAGTTTAGAAAGTGTCGAGTCTGAAACAATAAGCACAAGTAGAGCAGGCGGCGACATTGCTACTCTCCAATTAACAAGATGAAGCCGATTGAGAAAAGGTGGATGCTTCAGCGCAGACGGCAGCGAACATCTCGATAGAAAGCGAACAATCGCCTGATTTAATCTGCATTGCTCCAACGTAACATGTCACGCTCCATAATACGCTGTTCATTTTACACACTACTATTTTATATGATATATTGCGTTTTATCCTTTACTTACACACAATGGTTCGATATTGACATTGCAGAAAAACATTAGATAGAAAATAATGACGAGGTGGCCAATAAAATCGACTTTTGCTAAGTATCCTAACTCTAGACGATACAATCGCATGAAAAAGGAGTGGACAGCGTTTCACGTTGTAACAAAATATTTGCGTAATTTGATGTGAAAACAATGCAAGCAAGCACTCATTCGAAATATCAAAGGTAAATTATTATCATATTCTGTTGAAATATAAACAATTACAATGTTGTTAACGTGGACGTAAAGTGGGCAGATAGGCATCCATCCTTTGAGCCGTTCTCTCAAGCTCTCCCATCGACGAAGGACAACGGTGACGAGGTTTTATCTTTCATTTTATGACCGAAATAACACGAAGATACTTGACAGATCTTCGATAACGTCCGAAGTAAAATACTTTAAACTGCCAAATGAAGGGCTTTGTTATTCGGGAAGGGACAAATTTTCTTTAATATTTGTTGTCTCAACGAATTGTGCAAAAAAGATTGCAATGTGAGGTAAATAATTGGATAAAAAATCACCATTAAAGAAATTCACGTCGCTCATTTACTGTATACAAAACATATAAGAAATAAAAACTAAAAATACTTTTATATTCAAACTTTCTGCAACGGAAGAAGATCATAAGTAACAAAAAATACTTGAGGGACAAAACAAAATTACTTTTAAACAACACCAGCATAAATATATGTACTCGTATACGTAACTCTACAAAAACAGTGTATACAATTTTCGAGAAAAAGCTGCTTTGTTTGTGTAACATTATCAGACTGGCTCTGACGTCAGTATCATCAAGCAACGAAAAGATGAAAAGTTCACACACGAATTTGCCTATAACGATATTCATCACGGCAAAACGCAAGCGACTACAAAAAAAAGATGGATTATGTTCTAGCACAATTTTAGCCATAGCTTTACAATAGAAAAAGAGATCAATGAGATTATTAATATCACCAGATCGTCAATCTCAGGAACAAAGACTTAAATTTTTTTTATTTCAAACATTTTTCGCCTTTTAAACATTTTAATTTTTCACATTTTAAACATTTTAAATTCACAAAATACATTTAATTACCTCCCTCATGCATTACTTTGTCAGCGTCTGAAGATAAAGTGTCGCTTGTTGCACGCACTTACGCTTCAGTACGGTCAATGGCATTTGTGTCTTGTGTACCGATTAGTTGGCGCGCATGCTTCGTGTCTGTTACCAAGATTAAACCAATTTTGCATCGACTCATTATTTCTATCACATATTGTGACAGTTGCATCAGTCCGAGAATTCAATTCCGGTTTTATTAACTTTATAATATTTTTTTAGAACATTTTCACAGTACGATTATATTGATGTTTAGAAATAAAACGCGTATTTTACAATTATGAAATCAGAAGAGGTATAATTATATCAAGACAGTTTTTATTACAATTTCATATAATGTAATCACAATTCTTAAACCATAATGAAATCGTTATACGTACTTATTACAACTCAAGAATTTTTATCCACAATTCCATTGATGTATTAAACATCAACGTCACAGGCCAATTTACTGCTTCAAAAATAAATTGCACATGTCAGAGATGTGGGAATGTGGGCTAATGATAATGAGACAAATATATATTACCATACACACTTCTAACATTAGTCTGGAGAAAAATAAGTACATCGGAATACAATTTGATTCAGATTTCTAGTTCGACCTAGATATATTTAAATGATATGAATAGTACTTTTGTATGTTGACCTCTTTTAGAAATACCTCAGGTCAACTCCATTATTAACGATTCGATCCGAAGATTTTCCCTTTAGAGAAAATTGAAAACTCAAAGAGTATTTGGAAGCATTTCAGGTCAAATTATAGTAACGTAATTTTCCCTTAATAATTGTTGATCATTCTGTTTCATAATAACTATAGAATCATCGTCATTTATTACAATCCGTCTTCCCGTTATAATAATTATTATTATCGCTATATTTATCATCATTTTTATAAATTTAGTCAATTTTCATTGCACATAAAAAAATTCAAAGGCACCTTGCGCGTACGATACGAGTTTGTTCAAGATGCAGTGTCGATAAAATCTTTTTAAGATGCAACCTATTTATATTCTGACCTTGCACAAGTCACCAAAAACATAAAGCCCACGCCGACGCACAATTAATTTGAGGATGGCCACAAAAAAAAACCGTATACCAAAAGTTTATCTGTACGGCAGATGTAAATCGTCATCGGCAAAAAATGGTTTTCTTAAACGGGAAGATTAATGTGGTCAACATTGAAAACATTCAAAACGATGCTATTTTTATCTTAGCATTATAATAAAGTTGGACTTCTTTTAAGTATCGTGCACGATTTTGAGGAAATCCGTTACTATAATATTGAAGCTGTCTCAACACTGCGTCGAAAGATTGTATTACCTATCGTGATAATATTTCTGGACAAGTCCCGAGTTGATGTATCATTTATGACATACTAATCCATACAAACCATCCATTTGCTCGAGGTTTATTGCGATTTAGTTACTAGTTTTTTATTGCTATTATCTTCTAGAGTGACATTTTTGGCTATTTATATATTAATATGTTTTGTACAAGGATCTCATTCACTAAATATTTAAGAAATATCGGTATCAAAATTCACTATATTTTCATTAGGGACAATGCTACGTCAAGATTATTACCTACAGCAGTAATTGTTGCAAATCATTTAACTGCATTTTTATTTTATTATAAATATTGACAATATCACAGACGTGTGGCCAGTCCTCGGATAAAGAATCAATTAGCTCCCGGAGTGCTCGTTTGGCATTATGCCCAGCATCGGGAAGTTTTTTACGATAACCTTTTTAAAGTTTCCCGACACAAAAGTAATGGGCACGACGTTTATGATTAACGCTCTCGCATTCAGAAAACACTTATTTTTATTAAGCAGTCAGCAGATAAGAAACCAATTTTTCGTCCGAAACAATTTAAAGACTATCAAGATCATGAATCAGCTGAAAGAATGAGTAATAATAACAAAGCTTTTATGAAAGCAAACGGTTAAATGGTATAACTGTGTCTCTCAAAAGTTTTCTTAAGTGTTTGAACGAACCGGTATCCAAACAGGAAACAATAAAACTACCTACTTAATGGTAAAACGCATCGCGCTGAATGAAACATTAGAATGAATATTAATTGCCATTAGAGTTATTATGTAATACGTTTTGAATGAGCTTTTAAATCAAATTTCCAGTCCGTCGCCTTCTTAAACATGCTACGAATGCTGCATATTAGACGTTATTAAACAAAATATATAGATTATTGCTACCTAATATGGCTTGTTAAAATCGTTATCACGTCAACGGATTGGTAATGTATAGACAAAAACAGCAAATAACAATAAATCAATGAGGTCATTTTTAAAACAGTGGACTTGTGTGTGCATATAATACAAGCAGGTTTTTTATTCAACACATTGACAGCGCTGGATTAGAAAATGAAGTTTAAACCAAAAATGTCTCAACAAATTAAAACTAAACTACTTACAAAAGACAATATATTTTCCTTTTGTTTCAGACCGCCTTTGAATAAACATTGAAGAGAGGACTAGAAAATCGTATAACGCGTATGGTCGAGCGTCAAACGAGAAGCGGCAAAGTGAACAGGCAAATTGTGCAATTTGTCCCGCACATGGGCTCACAACGAGTTTAATTCGCCGGCGCAAATTGGCGCTGCGATAAACAAGAGGGTGGCAATTGACGATGGATGCCCGGCGGACAACCACTGGGCACATTCAAGAGTTCGTCGTGTTTACACACAACTTAATTGAACGTACTGTTGATTAGAATCGTCATATTGCTGTTATGCATATATATATCTTCCGTGTATATTTGATGTAATTGAACTTCGATAATTAATATTCGCTTTTTAAATCAACATTTTGCGTACATATGAGCGTATGTAAAACCCATTAGGCTGAATAAATTCACCTCTTTTGTTACTATGGACTATTCTCTATGGAAATAAGAAGCAAATTATTGCATGACTCCGCAAATAACCGACAATTTTAATATTTTAAACTACTGATTACATATGTACGTTTATCGTTAAATTAATTACCAAATGGCTGCTTTTATGACCGGTTTACAACCCTTTTCATTTCCCATTATACAACATATAAGTCACCCTAATAAACAACATATAGGCACAGATAGACGAAATACATACTAGGAAATATTTTCAGATTTTTTTTCTGAATCATGTTTGGAATACTTCTTCATACAGCATCTTATGCCAAATTAGGTTTGAATAGAACCTGTTTCAAGGTAATCAGACGGCTGCGAAACTACATATCTACATATTAGTAAATGTGTGTAAGTACAAAATATATTCTTGCGTAAATATTTTTTACACACAAGCACAAAACAAAATCCCTCATCAGGAACAAACAGCTTATCACATAAATGCTTATCCTGGATGTGAATCGAACCCATAAGTCCCGACTCAGCATTTAGACTCACTAATCACTGAACCATCGGGCCAGTTAAAATATAACAAAGCCATTTCATTGATAAATATGCTTCTAAAAGAATGAGTACATTTATTTCATCTATACCTAGTCGAACATTACACAGTGGAAAGCGCCCGCGGCACGCTCTGCTGGGCGCGCGCCGGCGAGCAGTAAGAGCACATAGGTGTAAACAAAGTGAACGCACCCACAGACAGTGCGCCGGGCGGAGGGCAGAGCGCGTCGGCGGAACCCCGCTCCGCTGGGCACAGATCGTGTCCCCTTTGACAGTGCGTCCATACGCGCCTACGCCAATTTCACTGCCAAGTGGCGCGTACCTTCGCTGTTTATCGGTGGATTGCATTTTTCACTTGTGTGCTCTCGCACGTATTTCTTTGTATATGCTTTAGATGTATAAATCGAATAGAAAAAGGGTTTTTCTTTGTCAGACGACTTGAGTAACCTCATGGAACCTTCTATTTAGAAATACATAATATCTACTTATTGGCTCTTTTAACCGTTCTATGACTAATTCGTTTCAATATTTCAGTATCACTGTTCAATTCTGTTTAAGTATAGAAAAAAACGATGGTATAATGATATAATTAATTCTAAGCACGTAAGTTTAAATCTGCCATATCGTGTTTTTAACTTTTTACAGTAAAGCTTGGTAAAAGCTTCAAATACGGGTAATGAAAAAAAATATCGCAGTGAAATATTTTATAAGGTACATTATATTTAGGAAATATTTTCAAATGCGTTTCTTCGGCACGCTGAGTGGTTCCCACTTTGCCGGATGCAGTATTTCAAACGAGCATAAATGAAAAGCATGAATCCATTCATTCGTCCGAGTGAACTAATGAACGAGCTTCTGAAAAGGATTTGCGTATGAAAAATATTAATATTAAAAGCAATGATGCTTAAAATATTGCAGAAGTTTTTCTAAATTTAAAAATCATAATACAACATTTGAAAAACTGCTGCTTAGGTATGTTTGTGGAAATATTC
>DWDT01004382.1:0-11295 GCA_018245595.1 Microceris scylla | reverse complement strand
GCGAACAGGTGAACGATGAACTATTTCATCATGTAATGTTAACATGACAAATAAATCGATTTTATTCCTTTATCGATTTTAAATTAATGTTTAACCGATAAGTTTCCCACCAAGCACTGTTCTATCTTCGAATGGCTTAAATTTGAATCTCAAAATTAATCAATATGAGATTTAGATTCCAGCATGCAACTTCTAAATTTCTAATTTTGTCTGAATCATTTATGTCAAGTTATAGATACCAACTTTAAAATGGTGCAGTTATACTTAACACGTTGTAATAAAAAGGGGGTACTATCCAAATGTACTTATATGTGTCAATACAATTAACAAAAAGTACAGCATGTAATCATGAGTATAAACACTCACGAAACATTTAATAGTAAAAAAGTACAGCGTTGATGCAGACAATAAAGGTACTACGTTGACATTATAAAAAAAGAAACAAAACAAAATGAAAATATAAACAATAAAAATGTTACTCATTTTACAAAATACTATGTTGTTTATACCTACTCATTTGTTACATTCTATACACATATATGTATGTAAGCACTAATGATTACACTTATTCCTTCTCCAAACCATAACATACTTTAATGTTCCCTCATTTCGTTCTCGCTACTCGCTGTTGCTGTAACATGGGCTATATGACACCTAGCCCATCCTCTGACATCGCCATTTGAAATATGAAAGTTGTTAAGTTGTATATCTCCACCGCACCATTGTTTATGGCGTTTGTTTTTTCACACCATGCGCCAGCACCGTGTGTACACGTTTTAAATCACTCTGATGAATAATACACATAATTGATATATTGTTGTTTTAGGAACTTTTTGAATGGGTTTTTACTTTACCTACGTGTGTTCTTCGCCTTTAGAGAGATGTTATCGAATTTAATGTTTTGATTTCTGTTATTAAATATCTTTGTTTTCTTCGCGGAGTATGATATGATTATTTTAATTGTTGTAAAAGAATAGTAATCTTATATTTATGAATGTTTACTTACCCGCCCGCTTCGTTACGGTTAGCTTAAAAATTCAAATTTCTTATTTAATTCCTTAAAACTGTTATAGTTATTTATAATTTTAATGACATCTCTTATTTAATTAACTTCATATGTGAAAGTGCTCATGTTAATTTTATTAAGACGGTAAAATCAGCGGTTCTTGTATTTTAGTTTGAAGTGAAAAAAAATTTGCAACGAAAAGCATTTTATATATAAAGGCCACTAAAATTTATCTATCGCCATACCAAATTGTATTTAACTCCATACAGTTCAAGATTTCATGTAAATAATTGTATCTCGAATTACTATAGCTAGGTACTCTATAAGTCAAAACCAAAGTGAGTTAAAATTTGGCAAATAGTTTTTTGAGAAAACAAAAAAAATTCAAAACTGTATAGGTCATTAAAATCTGCTATATACCTACTGTATTCAACATAGCATTTGTTATTAATATAAATAACCCCTATTTTCTCATACATATCTATTTTATTTTCCGTATAACATGTAACTTAAAGCACATTGCAAAACAAGAACCTTTCATACAATATTTCTGTTGTCCCCAGGTGCGCATCAAATGCCGGCGTGAGCGGCACCGGTCGCGTTTCCCCCCGAGCGAGCACAAAGCATCATCATTCACCTCCGGGTGTACAAGGAGGCGCTGGCGGCCGGCATGGAGCCGCTAAGCGAGAACGGGCTCTGTCTAAGCGAACTGGAACTGCACGGGGGACACCTGCACGAGTCGGTGGCTGCGTCCGTTGGCTCGGCGATATCCAGCCTCATGGCGCCGCTCCACCACGAGCCCCAGCACGCGCCTCTTCATCACGCCCCGCCGCTGCATCACGAGCCGCTGGAGAAGCTTAAATGTAAGTGTTTTAAATATAATGAATATGATAAAAAATATATTTGCAAAAATGGTTACTGGGACCCATGGATGACATTGTACTTATAGGTATGAAGTCCTGAGACTAGTCAATGTTGAGGTGAAGTTTTCTTTCTCCTATAATCGAAATAGAGATTATTTTCATTCATTCAATAAAAAATTTCTTAAAGATCTCAGTTACTATGAGATGGTATATTGTATATATCCAAACGAATGAAGTCTTAAAATGACTGAAGAAAGAATGTGAAGGCCAGAACTATAGAAACAATTGGGCCACGAAATCCTTGTAATATTTGAGTTTTATACATATTTTTATATACATTTACTTTTACGAGTATCTTGGTTTCAGTTTTATTACTAGCCTATTACTGGTCAGGCTTAAATTTATTTAAAAAATCATTAAACGTAATATTAAAAAAAATTTGAAGTAGTGGTTAACAATTAAATTAAAAGTTTTTATGTCACATCTGAATTTACAAAAAATACAAGAATACAATATGTTTACTATGTCATAAAAATTTATATATGTACATTGAAAACATGTAGTGATGTGCACATCGACACATTTATTACGACATCATCGAAAACATACTTATGCACCCCTTCAATATTACCAATCAAGTTTATACTTTGTTTTTCATGAAAAGCGAACGAGAATCTCTTTTATATTGGCAAATAAATCCCATTTTAAACTCAACTGGGATAGTAAATAAAATAAAAGGGACTTTTCGTGTTTCATTCCACCGGCGAGAGCGAGACACCCGCAGTCATTCCTCCGTTTTATTTTTATGAAGATATGTAGCTTCTCAGATGAGACGCCTGCGAACAGCTTCTCTTACAGGACGATTGTATTTTTTTTCAGTTCAATTTCTACTTTTCAGTTGAGACAAGGACTAAGGCGAAACTTTTCTCGTTTAATATTTAAAAACAGAAATATTTTTGATTTCGTCCAAACACAGCTCAATCTTAAAAAACAGCAAACCTACATTTTACATCATATCCTAATCAGTGATTAACCAAGAAAAAAAAAGACGTTAAAAAAATAGACGTCCAATAAACGCGTTCGAAATTCAAAATCGATGAGTTTATTTATGGCGGTCGCGAAATAAAAATTGAGCGGGCGTCACGTGCGACGGGCGTGAAACGCGAAGCGTGACGATGTGGGTTCACTTGCAGTTTCATCGGCTTGTATACAAAATTAGGGATTATTCACCTCCGCCCTTGCTGACACGCAATTTTCTTTATTTCGCCGTGACACGACATGTCCGATACGTCTGCTTACGTCACTGAATGCGACATGAGATATACCGTTACATGTATTTAAATATTTGCAACGCGCAATGTTTATTTAAGCGACCCGCGATCTTAGACAACTTGCATCCAAAACATTAAAATATTGTACGAAAACGAAAAAATGATTAATTTGCTTGTCTGAAAAAAGCTTTTGCTTCAATTAATAAAAAAAATTATTCCATAACGTTCCCATAACATTATTTATATACACAGGTTAAGGAAAGTAAGACTAAGACTGGTCAGTAAAGGTCAGTAAAGTTAAGTAGGTGAAAAAAATACGTAATATCACGCCTGTAATCCCCAAAGGGGTAGGCAGCGGAGTGTTGTGCACTCCCATATTTCAGCATTTACGTTTACGTCCCATGGAAGAGGTGGTGAGCCTATTACCATACACTGGGCATAAATCCAAACTCCAAGTCACTATTAGAAATTCTAAATTAGAAAATTCCAATTGTACCTAACACGGGATTTGAACCCAGGACCTCCCAATCGGCAGTAGCGCTTGCCACCATTCAACCAATGAGGCAGTGATAAAAATATTGCTTAGTTAGGAAGCTACGGCTGGCCAGTACAGGTTTCCATGTTAAAGTCAAGTTGGCAAAAAAATAATCAGGGTCAAGCAAACATCGCTTAATAATAGGCATAGAAATAGGAAGTAACAATACGGGTGGGGAAGTATCCGCGGAGCTAATCGCATCGTTTTTACAATCGCATCAATTGAGGATTACGCACCCCGGCACGACAGTAGCGCGTTTCGAACCAAACATGTCACGCCTATACTCTTAAATGTACCTTGACAATAGAAAATTGTCACAGACACAGGAGTCCATTTTTTACTTTAATTATAGCTAATATTGTATCTATTGCAGTAATGTGACAATACAATATTTTATATTGAATGTCTTGTAAGTGTTTACACACATGATTATATTTGTGCTGGTTTAATTCACGTATGTTTTTCGGAATGGCCTAACTAGTTTCGGACTTAGGTAGTTAAAATTGAGCCTTTCGCTCCAAGCTCTGACCAGCAAATGCTACAAAATGTTGTCCATTCTTAAATTAAATATCACTTATCAAAACAGTGAAAGATATCATAAGAACATCTTCGTAATACATGAAAAATAGTGTTCTCCATAACAATCTCCAAGGCGTGTGAATTCTGCGAAGTCGTATCTACATATTTGTTTGATGCCGAAGTTTCTGAATTTAAACCTCTTTATTCTGGAAGGAAATTATTTATCCAACAATGAAAGCAAAAAACCGGTTGACGATGATATTTTTATCTTACTAGCACACTGCTATTATAAAATCAATCAATTCATTATTAGATGTATTAATATTGTAATAACATTTTTATTATTATACCTAACATTTTCTCCATGATAAACAATTATTTAAAAAACCACCTAATTAATACAAAGTTGCAATTCATTATCATCATCATCATCAGCCTACTCCCGTCCACTGCTGGACATAGGCCTCTGCAATAGCACTCCACTGAGCTCGATCTTCAGCTCTTCGCATCCAACCACTGCCAGCCACTTTGCGTATATCGTCACTCCACCTAGTTGCAATTAGCACCTGCAAATTAGATTATCGTGGAGTATATCGCTGGCCAATCGCGCGACGTAGCGCAGGGGCAGACAGCCGCCGGCGGAACTAATCGGATAGTTTTTACAAACGCATCAATATAGGATTAGCCAGCCACCCCTGCATGTTTAGTGACGCAATTAGTCACGTGGCGGCAGGGGGCTCGATTGGCACTGCCATGAGTGTGCTCTACTACGGTTTAAAAATAAACCTTTAAATATAATGGTATTGAAAATTGTCTTGTTATAATATATATAAAAATTATATATAATATAAAATAAAACTATTACTATATATATTAAAACTAAATATAAAAAACTAAAATTTTTATTGTTTCTTTTTCATTTGATGTTGCCAAATACATTATTATTATATAAAACTGTATTGAATAGCGATTTTTAAGAAAGTCGCAACAATAATGCGTGATGAGTTGTCCATATCAGTATAGCATGTTTATCGGATAAGTTAGAATTTTCCATCACATATCCATAACATTGAGAGAGACTATCAGCAAGAGATTGAGAACGCTGTGCTGTGTAAAAAGAGTTTGTTACAAGTACCACATCCATCTTATAATTGTAATAATAAAATCTCTTTGGTTATATGTTAATACTTTTTTATTATATTATTTTAACCTACTGTGAGATGTACAAATCACATATTATGTCTCTTAATAATGTCATCAGAATTTTTTTATAATTAAAGTTGATTTGTGCTTTTGAAGTCTTTACGCACTATTATTTCGATAGACTATAAGCGTAACATATAAACGTATATAGGCGTGAACCTATAATCCCCGAAGTTGTAAGCACAGGAGTGCAGAAAACTCCCACGTTTCATCAGCTACGTTTAAGTCCCGTGGAATAGGTGGTGAGCCTATTGCCATATACTATGCACAATTCCAGACTCCGAGTCACTAATAGAAATTCTAAATTAGAAAATAAAGAATATATTTTGTTATAATAATTATAAAACTCACAAAGGGGTGATGTCTTCCATTGTTAATTTTATTAGTAATTCATGTTAAGGGATGCCACTGAATACCACTAAAGTGTGCTCTACATTGTTTTTTTTTTATAAAATCATGCGTATTTCGCTTTTTTCATTTTGAATTTACAACTAGTGTACATATAATTTTTACTTCGATTTTGAATTTGAATAATTTATTTATTTATTGGATTGTCATTACTGAAAAAAAAACTTATGAAAATTTCCAAACTATGTATATCAGAATCATGGCACGTAAACTTACGTATAGCTAAGTAAACCAGTAGTTGAACAGAGAAAAATAAATTGCACAAACTATTATTACGAGTATATTTTGATTGACGATAACAATACAATTTTATTACAGTAAATTCATAATCGTTAAAGAGATATTATAAAATGATTATATACAAGTTAACGTGCTTTCAAACGTTATTCTATACGTATTTAGAAAATGTAGTTAATGTCTTCGTTGGTCGTGTTGGTAGAAAGTGCGAATGCCGATCGGGAGGTCCCGGGTTCAATTCCCGGGTCGAACACTACAAAAATTTTCAAATTTAGATTTTCTAGTAGTGGTTCGGAGTCTGGATATGTGCCCGATGCATGGCAATAGGCTCACCACATGTTCCATGGGACTGAAACGTAACTGGTGAAACGTGGGATTGCACTACACTCCTTTGCCTACCCCTTCGGAGAATACAGGCGTGTTGTTACGTGTTACGTGTTACGTTTGATATGTAAAAAAAATACCTGATTTTTCTAGAATTACATTTATTTAAATAAATATTTTTTCTACAAAATTTGCTGCGGACCGCGATGTTCATTTCATGATGAAACCAATAGAGTAATTGAAAGGCAGAATAAATTCATTATCTTAGTAATATTTTGTTATATTCTATTTCTATATATATTTTATACATAGTAACCCCACAGCCATGGTTGTGACATATATTAAACAAAACTACAGTACCGCCGCACATTGTTTTTAGGACTAGATCAATCATTTAGTAAATATTAGGTAACTTCTTACAATTAGATCAGAACAGTACATCTTCTTAGTGTCCATTTGTTAGGATTATATCGAATTTTTATACTTTAAATGACTTAACATATTAGTAGTATACATGTCATACTGTACTTAGGCCGGGAGACTCTGAATAAGAACTTCTGCAGTAAGTGTCCTCATTGTTATGCTTTGTGATGTAAAAAAATACTCGACTTACTGCAAATTTTTAATTGTTAAATTTAGTTTAAATAACGATTCAAACGAATGGGTAAGATAAAAATGTAGATCTCGTTATCGTGATTACAACTGTATGTCTAACTAATTTTGGACAAAAATCCGACTTACTGTTACCATACTATTGACGGCAATGTAATTTCTCCACTTAACAGGGGTCACATTGTATATGCCATGTAATTGAGTGTGAGCCTATTGACATACATCACACACACATGAATCGAGACTCCAATAATATTATTACCATATTATAATGTGAGATATTCGAATATTCTCTTCGTGCAGGACCCTCATTGATGGGGTATAAAATAAGTCGAAAAATGCATAGTAATTTGTTACATCCGGTGTCAATAAAACTGAACGCATCGTCATCATTAAAATAGCAATGGGGAGTATTTGTACGTTTCCGGTTGCATCGAAAAGCGTTGTAATATTTCGAAACATAAAGACACAAAGTTGTTCATTCGTTTCTATATTCAATTTAGGTTCATCACGGTTAAAAATATTTATCTTAGTTCGGGGTGAAATCAACGACCATTTAGCTTTGTATAATGAGTCCAGTTAATATAACATAACACCTATATATTATTGTAATGATTGGACATACAATGTAAGTAGTATTGATGTAAACTTATACCATCTGTTCCACATGTTTACAAGGCAGATATGAATTCACAGTATCAAAATTTTATATAATTGTGTTTTGTTCGCAGAGTCTTTTTTACGAGATTCTCGCTGGTGTGTGGGTGCGCAACGGGCTCCAGATCAAGGGGCAAGCGATGACGTACATCCAGGCGAACTTCTGCAACTCCATGGTGGACATGGACATCTACTGGTTGCAGATATGCGCCGCGCACCTGCCCCCCGACCAGTTCCTCGACATGTGCATTGATACGTTAGTGTTTTTTGTTATTTTTGGTAGCTACTTTTATCTAAAATATTTGTTCTATCTGGATATTTTCAGTTTAATAGTAGATTTGATAATTACTACGTATGTATGTTTGTGCGTATGTTGTTATGTACGTAAAAAAACTTACAGTGAACACCATTACAGTTCTTTCACATTATTAAAAGTTAAGTACTTACTTACTACTTACTACGCTGGCTCAGCGATCCAACGAGGATCTTGGACAGACTCCTTCTAGTTGGACATTTATAGCTCTGCAAGTTCCTTCTGTACTTTATCCAGTCACCTTTACCCAGGGCGTCCCAGTGGTCGTTTCCCAGTTGCCCACAACACTTCCTTTTCACCGCGCGATTCTCTTCCATCCTCTCCACATAGCCGGGCCAAAGCTGCCTGGCGGGCTTTGATGGCCGTTTTATATGTATTTTTATTCAAAGTTATGTATGGACATATTACTGCTTGTCTGGTTGTGTTTGTAAATAATCCTTTTAGGATGAAACATATATCATCTGTATCAACGATAATAAATGTCTATTTTCCACATGTCTCCGTCCCCAGGTTCGGTGTGCGCGAGTGGTTGAGTATGACGCCAATGCCGGCGGTGCAAGCGGCCGAGCAGGACGCCATGGTCGAGGGTCTGCTCACCTTCCTCGCCATCATCGTGTCTTCTAGGACTAATCTCGGTAATTACCTATATATTTTATACTGCATCATCATCACCATCAGCCTATTTCCGACCGCTGATGGAAATAGGCCTCTCCAATAGCACGCCACTGAGCTGGATCTTAGATTCTTCGCATCCTACCGGACCTTCACCTAACTGGAGGGCGTTCTACCCCTACAGTGGTTATACTGTAGTCATTACATTTTTTTTCATCAATAATTCAAGATTTGGCTCCAGTCTCAGTTGAAGTGAAATTATATGGGATGAAGCTGCGTGGTAAAGCAAGTGAATATATAAAATAGTTATTCCAATGCATCGTGCAACCGTATTTAATGATTTCATTATAAACTATCCTGACAATAGACCCTATCAAATTTGTTTAATGTCCGAAGATTCACGTTTTGACCCCGTATTACACAGAGAAGAGTCGGTTTTAGTTTACATGCGTCATTTTTGATCTTCAACGAACAAACAATTACTTCGTGTTATTGCTTGATGCAGTCCTATTGATGTTTTTAAAATATGACTCTTTCAAAACACTAGGTGCAAGATTCCATCGACAGGATTTAGAAAGAGTGAATAAATACATATATGCATATATAGACAAAACAGTGACATATATGCACATATGCAAAGTTGACAATTTATTATTCGTTAATAGGTACCCATATACATAATAGAAGTTGCCACAAGCCTGTACGAAATATAAGTTCATTCGATTTTTATGTTATTTTTATCTTCCATAAGGCGTTTTGCTTATAACCCGCACGCGAGTTGAGGAACAATCATAGTTACTTAATAAGACTAAACTGTCGCTTTGTTCTACGGCTTATAATACTGCCACTTATTGTGGTTTTTCTGCAGGCAACGTGGGAGTGCGCTACACTCTTCTGCACACCCTTTCGGGGATTATAGGCGTAATGTAACTTTTTTTTTGCAGGCAACGACGAACTGACCCAGTCGCGACTGGAGGTGAGCACGCTGCTGGCGGCCGGCGACAAGACGCACTCTCAGCTGCTTGAACTGATGCCCGAGCGATCCGGCAACGCGCACACCAGGAATTTTGAGACCGTTCTCAAGGAGGTATGCTCACTACCATATATCGATATCACAGTCATATATCGATAAATATATTTTATCCATTTCTATACAATCACAAAAATATGATACACAGAATACATAGATACACAGAAATATGTTCATAGATAATGCTGAAGTTTAGCAACCCAAAAACGAGTACATATTATATATTACTATTGTCGTCGCTGACCAAGTCGTCATCTAACAATAGGTTAGTTGTAGTACTAGTGTTTACAAATTTCACTCTCTTTCTGATGTATTAATAACTGTCATTCTATTTAAACAAACTTTATGCAATGGCCAATACCTAAACGAGTGAATAAATTTGTACTAATATCTCGATATCGAGTCCAGATATCGAGGTATAAGTGTTTCGTTAGATTACAGTGAAACTCAAGCCCGTTAGTGTTTTAAAAGGTGTATATTATAAGGTAGTCGGTAAGTATGTAGGTGTAGGTGTATGTGTATGTGTCGGTGTATGTGTGCGTGTGCGTGTACGTGTATGTGTAGGTGTGCGTGTACGCGCGCAGGTGTCGGTGTACCGCGCGCCGCCGCGCGGCTCGGAGAGCCTGGAGCAGGGGCTGTTCGTGCCGCGCGACGCGGTGTGGCGCGACTACTACGAGCCGCTGCACGTGCTGCGCCGCGCCGTGCACCGCCGCGACTTCCACGCCTCCATGGACCGCTACGCCGCCTAGTCTCTATCCTTCTCTTATATTTTCATCTTCACATCTACACTGCTTATATATTCGACATCATCGTCCTCATCATCGGCCCATCTCACTTCACTGCTGGAAATAACTCTGTCTCGCTGTTACATACGGACCCCCCTAAAGGGGGTAATAATGTTGACATTATCGAGCCGTAACGATACCTACTGGTTTATTATATAAGTAAATACTATGCGAGTATATGGCTCTAATATAAAAAATACCTTGCGTCCTAAACGCACTTACACTAAGCGTACGAGCTTAACGTATGCCATACAATTATTATTAACCGAGATTAAACATAAAAAATCTAAATCAAACTCAAATCCCTGTATGATGTAAAAAAACTCAAATGATGTCAACTATGATAGTAGCGAATAATACTGGAAACAAATAATTTTTTATTGAAATACTTTTCCAGTGTACGCGAGAAACAGAAGTCGGAAAATGGCGCTCACTTGGCACATATCAACACGAACGCACTGTGGCCCCCTTTGCGCCCCGCACAGGCGCCCCCCGAGGCCGCAGGGGATCCGCGGGCGCTTTGCGACTCAGGTTGATCTTTTTAACAGAAAAAATGTATTTCTGGTTTTATAAACCACAGAAGTTAATATGGCACGTTTTTTTGATGACGTACTAACTGCATAATAAGCATAGTTACGTTTTATCATATTTTTAGTTTTATTTTAATAGCCTAGTGCCTACGCTCATGTAACAATAATTCAGAAAGATAGTATCGGTACTGTCATGTTCAAAACGAGAGGTTACACGATGACATAGAAAGCGTACTCCGCTGCTTATTTCTGTCTATACAACTTAATTCGAATTAGAACGTGGTACATAATATTCTTTGGGTTAAGGCCATAGTCTGCCACGCTGGGCAAGTGCGGGTTGGCAGACTTCACACACCTTAGAATTTTTTTCTAAGATGATAGCAAGTGATA
>DWDT01004381.1:0-11295 GCA_018245595.1 Microceris scylla | reverse complement strand
CTAAAATTCATAAAATCCAATAAACCAACGCTAACGAAGTCATGGCACAGCTAGTATTATATAAGTATCTAAGAGTTAGAACCTACTGTTTTGTCTATTATATTATGAAGAAAATTGCGAAGTGTATATCATCATCATGAACAGCCTACTCCTGTCCACTGCTGGACATAGGCTTCTCCAATGGCACGCCGCTGAGCTCGATGCTTAGCTCTTCGCATCGACGTGTGTATAAGAACCTTTTTGTAGTGCAATGGAATTTTAAAAAGAACTAACGTAATATTTAATATATGATCCGTTCTAAAACATTAAATCATCTCTGAGCCATTACATACTTTAAACGATTAAAAGCCGTGATTTGAAAAAATGTTTTATTTTTATACCACTTATAATAATATGTTTCCAAGTATTGTTAAAACGAATTGAAATATTTTTCCTTTCATTTGTCAGGCTATTGACCTGGACGAGGGTGTAAACGCAAAAATCAGCTACTACCTGATGGGCGACGTGAAGGAGACGCTCACAGAAGGTCTGGAGAACTTGGCCGTATCTCCCTTCCTCGTCGACGTGAACACCGGTGCTGTTTCTTTGAATTTTGACCCGCAGAAAGGCATGAAGGGTTATTTTGATTTTAAGGTAATTGGAGACTTTTTCTTTATTTCGAAAAAACAGTATTTTCGTCACTAAATGTTTCAAGCTATTTGTATATAATTCAAAATTAATAATAATACTTTATAATACCACGATAAAGAAATTTGTTATCAAAAAAATTAAAGTTACGGAAAACAATATCAACCTCTATTTTTCCATTGTTGAACATATACCTCTCTCAAAATATTCCACGCTACTTAGTTATATATACACCACGCCATTAATCATTAATTTAAGAAAATTTGAAATTTCATACAGACAATTGACAAAAGTCATATTCAAATAAATGTTTCACTGGTGTTTTCAATGGTATTTAAAACTAAAACACGAAATATTTGTAGGTAATAGCGAACGACACAGGCGGTTATGCGGACGAGGCGCACGTTTTCATATACCTTCTTAGGGAAGACCAGCGAGTACGTTTCGTTCTACGCTCGCATCCGTCAGAGATACGTGATAAAATTAACGTATTTCGGGAGCAACTCGCAAAAGTAACAGATTCCGTCGTCAATATAGATGATTTGAGGGTACACGAGAATAAAGACGGATCGGTGGACAACACCAAGACCGATTTATACTTGCATCTGGTGAACGGTCAAGATCATTCTGTACTTGAAGTGGAACAAGTATTGAAGCTTGTAGATAAGAATATTGAGCAATTGGATGATCTATTTAAGGTAAAGTTTTGTACATATGTATATTATATTTTGGCTTTTTATATCAGCTCCATACTAGTGTTCGGGACTCAACCGAACAAGAAGCCATCTCAATGGAAAACAATAAAACCTTCGGAGTTTGATCCCGATTGAAATGGAAGTTTGGTCAAAGAATAGTGAAGGTTTGTTAGGTGGGACCATTTAGTAAAGGTTGTAATCCATTGCAGGAGTTCAACGTGTTGGACACGCAGGCGGCGGAGCTGGCGGCGCCGCGCGCCGAGCAGCTGGCGGGCGGGCGCGCCGCCTACTGGCTGGCGTCGGGCGCGCTGCTGCTGGCCGCGCTGCTGCTGGCGGCGCTGGCCGCGTGCCTCGCGCAGCGCGCCGACTACCTGCGCAAGCTCAAGGCCGCCACCGCAACCGCCTACTGTAAGACGTGCACTCTATCGGATCTAGCTGTTAAGTTCCTGGGAAGCCGAGCTGGCAAAATAAATCTGTACCATTTATGGAAGGGCATATTATATCTTTTCCTCTCTTCGCTCAGGTTCCCCGACCCCCGGTGAATCGGACATGACCATCCGAAGTTCGGGTGGACGTGTGCCGAACACGAACAAACATAGCACCAAGGGCTCCAACCCGATATGGCTGCATGCGTACGAGAACGACTGGTACAAGTCCGATGATCAAGTCAGCCACTCCGAGAGAGACTCGCTCGACGAAAACGCCGTCGATCAGGACCTATCGAATGAGAAGCCGTACTTTATCACGACGGCCGCTTTTCCTTCAATACAATCCAACGAAACGGAAACGGAGACTAATCAAGGAACCTATGATTTCTATCAACAGTTGGAGCAAATGAAAAACGCCAAAAACATGGAGACTACGGAATTATAAAACCGTTAATTCACTGATGACGTTCCATGCGACGCAGTAATTATGGAATAATTATATCAAATCAATTATCATATTCATTACTCCCAGTATTTATTTTTTACATTTATAAAATATGGATATTGTTTTTTAAAAGACAACTTTTTAAAACAACCTTTTTTTTTTGCTATTTTTAGCTATAGCCAATAAAATAAAGTTGGTTCTTATGGCAAAAATGAAAGAGTCCATCTCATCTGGGAATAATGATAGTTCCGATCGTATCAAACCCCTGAAGGCGCTTGAAAATGCCACTATTTACAAATATATAATTAATGTGTGTTGTATATATAATTAATGTGTGTTGTATTCTTCCATTTGGACGAACATTTTGGAATGCTATCATAAAATTTTAAATTATATAGAATCTTAGCACCTTAAATTGTCTCGTTTGATGGAATAGAATATCATCTTTAGAGTTTGCAACATCCACATGGGTTTAATGTAAATGTTTTATGTACTTAAATAGTTTTGTTAAACAGACAGAATTAATTAACATTATCTTAGTGTCTATTTTATACACACGAATTATCTTTATCAAACTTATCTGATCGTAATAAAGTCTATTTAGAATTCTGATAAGCCTTCTTTCACCCGCATGAAGTTTTGTTTTCATTGATAACGTTTATCTATTTATGAGTGACTGACAGATAACAATGTATGTGTAGAGTGAATGTACCTAATTATTTTATTTCGAAGTTGCATTATTTGAAGCCATCCCAATACAGTATCCATTGTTAGTGGTTGAAACCTGTACCAAAGTTTCCACAAGTACGGTGGCTGTATCTATTTCTGTTGCTATACAAATTATGTGCAGTGTTGTATATTACTACAGGCGTATGTACGAGCATAAGTAATTTTAGGATGTTCTAATAAAGCATTTAGGGTAGCAACGAAACTACAAGCGACTACAGGTAATGTCGTCATGGTTATTCCAGAACGACCAATGATGCAGTCTGCGTATCACAATAAGCAGAATACAAATATCTGTACAAAGTTTTTTTCTATACCAAATATAATCAAATGTAATTCAATAAATGTTTAATTTTATCTCAAATCGCTTTGTATTTGCTCATTGCGTTTAATATAAGTTTTTGATAATGACGAACAATATATGTAAAAGAATTGTAATATAAGCAATATTTTGAAAATAAAACAGTATAATAAGTGTGTATTAAAAATATACAGATCGAGTACGTGAACTTCGATAATTATAATTAACTTATTTCCTTTCCCGTTTTTATTCCATTACAGCTTGCTACTATAGTTATTGATAATAAGAAAATGCCATAAATTTAAAACTAGTTGATTCAAATTCTTCAATCCACTTTCTGCGTTACACGCTTCGAGTATAGTTCATATCAAGTCCAATGCGATGATAAAAAATGGCACAAATACATTAAACATATGTATCTGTTATGTGCAGTGTTTCTCTGCAAACGAATGAGTCAGCAGAAATATGGAAAAATCGATTACCTAATTGATGAATTTATATAGGTACTTAATCGCTAATGTTACCACTAATCCCACCATCGATCGTAATACAGATAATTAATTGCTTGTAGGTATTATTACCATAATACCTACCTGCTAAGCGAAAAATTAAAAAGGTTCCGTCTTACAATTTCCACTCGCTAACAAATTCATTTTTCTAAAATAGAAATATTAAATATACTGTAGTATATTAAACTAACCAATCTCTCCACTTAATTTATTCTCTTCTTGATAATAATTTAAATGCGCGATGCGCGATGGCTTAAAAAATTTGCGATAAGAAATTATGCGGTAGTACGGAATACTTTTATTTCTCTAATACAAGTGACCACTTCAGTAGTAACAAAAGCATGCATTCAAATTTTTTCCATGTATTTCGTATTGTTTCTATAAACTTTTTAGGTCCTATTTTTCTCAACACTTATTTATGAGTATTGCAACTATTATTAGATTTTTTTTGTAAAATTACATTTTAGACTGACTTTATTTTACTACTTCTTTTTGTTAAGCCCGACATGGCGTGCTAGTTTCTGGATCATTAGAGTAGGTATCGTTTTGTTACAAATGGTGTCGCTACATTCAAATAAATAGTTTTCTGGGATTGTAAAATTATTCATTGATATGTAACATCGAATTCTCCATAAATAGTAATAAACACTGTTTTTCTACAGCAAAGTCAAATTATTACCATTGTTGAAAGAAAAATCGAATGTTTTCCTTAGGATTCCATGAAATTGCGTCCGAAAATATAGTAGAGTATTATTAAACCGCCAAATTGTCAATCAAAAGCCATCAATAAATATATCCCAAGACGGTGACATGGCGGAGGCAGTCACAGAGCATAGGGAATAGCAGTGCGGTTCATCAAATAAAATTAGAGTCGATCGATCAACGCCTGCGTCCTCGCTAGTATGTATTGGTAGGTTATAGGAATTATTCAATATAATAAAACTGCGTGAACAATACATGACATTATATTACATTAAATGCCTCCTTTTAAAAATTGAAGCGAACTTCGTGCTACATTCTACGTGCTGATTACATAAGTTATATCTGAAGAACGCAGAAGGACGTATAAATGTGCAGAGAATATTTGATTATATATAAATTACACACGCAGTAGACATTACGTAGGTCGTGTTACGACATAGCATTAAATGAGATTTAAAGTAAGGCCCAATCCACAAAGATATCGGCGACCGATTAGCAGAATATTTTTAAACAACGCCAACATGGTCACTTACATAAGTGAAACAGTTTAAAGTTGCATGAGGTACGAATCTGAAATCAATTTATTTATAAGAATCGCTCTGAAAATGAATGAATATTGTATAAGCTTTTTGTATTTTGTGATTCGAAATATTAAGTAAGGTCGCGTAACTAGAATCTTGCGGGAGAAAATTCTAGTTTATTAGTACAATGTTTTTGCTGTGGTTGTGTATAAATTTAATTGCAGCCAATGTAGTGAAAATTTAATAAAACTATACAAGGGTATGCAATGGATATCAACTAAGACTAATTATTATTATTATTTGACCTATTATTCTATAGTATTTTGATCGTTTCAAGCATCCGTTGACCTAGCAGCTTAAAATTAACATCCCTGTCTGAGGTCAGGCAATACTTAAACTTTTATATAGATTCGATGTAGAATATTGACAAAGAAATTTAATTTAGGAAGTGGTCTACAGGACGCCTTTGCTACCAGTACAAGGATATGAACATTATACGGGGATAATATTTTTGAGTCTTGAATTACAAAAATCATAATTGGCCCACTAATAAATTGTGTAAACTAGAAGTACTTACTGGAAGATTTTTTAATGTATCTCATTGAATATTTATTAACATGCGGTACACAAGGAAAACGAAGACAAAGGAGAATGCTAAAACATATATTCTATGGAATGTGACGGTTGCTACTAAGATTACTTGACAGTGTTAAATGAAATTGAATTTAGTTACTACATTGCATCTTGTATTCTCACTACACGATTAAATGGTTACACGACCATGATGTGTTTCATTTCATATATATAATTGGAAGCTGTCTTATCACATCAGTATATTTTTTATTAATTAATGTAGCACTCGTATTCCTGAGGCGACTGCAGATCGCAAGAGAAGTGTAATTGATAAGCAACGTCGAGTAGAGTAAGCACTTGGAAGGCTGATCGCTTGTTACAAATTATTACCAGTGTCTAAATCTGTAAACTTCGGCGAAAACCTTAAAGGCTATATATGAATATCCCGCATATGGATGGGCCATAGCTGTATCTACCTTAATTTCCGCTGAAGCAAAGCAGTAGATTATGTTCCAGGTTTCTTGTAGTCGTTGGACCCACGCCCACCAATGGGACGTAGGTTTACAATTGTAGGTTATACTAAAAATCACCGTGTCGACGTACAGCATCAGGATAATAATTTATTTAGCTAAGCTTTTAGCAATACTTTTTCTTACAATTTAGGTTCCTTTATATACTACACCTTATCTGCAAATTTTGGTGTTGTCATGTCCATTGGCGACGGTGACTACTTACCATCATGTGGCCCGTGTCCCTGTCAGGTTAAATTTGTAAAAATTAAATTCGCCGCTTTTTAATTTTAATAACTGTTACTATGAGAGCTGGCAATCCCTGTACAAGAAAAATGATCATTACTTTTTATCCGATGCGTCACAACGTTGCGTAAACTATAAACACTTCAAGTAACCCACTAGTTTCTGCACGAGGACAGAAATAAACTGATGATAATCCTAAACAGTATCTGAAAAGGTAATTTTTTTAGATGAAAGTTGATGAGAAAATTTCAGCGTTCTATAATTATACGTAAAACTGTGCCGTTTCCCTAAAATCAAAAGTCGTATAGCAAACAGAATGTTTTTTACTTCAGTTTAAAACTAATTTTATTGCAAACAACAATGTTTTGGAACTAACAAGTTCAATATCCTTAATACAGAAACCTCTAAATAGAGCGGCGTCGAGGAAATGTATTTATATATGGCCCGATTCTTTTGAAAACGGAACTGTAAGTAGATCGTGTTCATGACCACAATTTGTGTTACAATTCGATCCAGTGTTTAAATTACAATAAATATCCAAACAGTATATCCAGTGTATCTGTTTACAATATTCTTAGTTGTGATGTCAACGGCGTTTCGCACAACTGTTTTAAAACCACCAGAACACTGAATCATCATAGTTAATCCACTGAACACGAAAAGTTACTACAGCTAATTCGAAAATTTACTAAGAGCCATACAGGTAACATACATTTCTAGACATGTTAAGTTAAACACTTATGAGCTGAATCTTGCTTGACAGTGTACACCACACATCTCCAAGGCAATAGTCGCCCTACATCACCGTACTGTTACCCTTCTATTCCAGGTAGGAGCCTAAATAAAGCTCAAGATGTTATTTACATACACAATAATTTATTGTTTCTTACAATTTAGTGAAGCTAAAATACATCTTGTCGATTGATTACAATTTAAAAGCTTTTTAAGTTTTCTAATCTCTCCCTGTTTTAAATCAAATGAACAAAAGCTTCTTTCTGCAGTCGCCAGTAACACACCATGTTTTGCCACTTGGGCTTCGAGATATAAATGATCATGTTGTATGATAGATATAACACTAAGGAAAAAAGGATTGGTCGATGTGGATAGGATTTTGCGGAAATCACAACGCAGGTATCCTTACAACCACAATATATATTAGATAAAATTATAATATAAAGATCGCCATATTGAAAAAAAGTCTAGATTAATCGTAACTTATTATCTTATGAGATACACTGTAATTTATACTGAAAGTTGTAAACTATTGGAGCGTTTTTCATAAAAGCAAAATATTGTGGATGAAAGAAAACTGACCCCTTCAATCTATGTCAGTCTGTTCTGTAGCACGCTACATTCACTAACTTAAAAAGAAGTTGTTTCACTAGTAAAAAAAAATTAACACTCACTCAACTCCGTCAACAAGCTCATTTTGTAATACATTTACTTACATAACCCAGCATGTTCTTAACATGAGCTTTACTTGCATTTCATCAACAAAATTATATGTGAACGAATGATAAATAAGGAACGCTCCATTTCCTAAACATATGGCTATTGTACAGTTTCACAATGCAATTTAGATCTAGTTAAAGTACAAATTCTTTAGGAATTACATAAATTCAAATGATGTAAATTTAACTAATGTTTAAACTAAATTGAGTGTATGCAATAAGACATCTACCAACACATCAACGTTAACAGAAAACAATTTTTCTCTTATAGAAAATGTTTCTTATACATTACATAAACAGAAAGTATTGGCATAATGTGTATCATAATTACTTTGATGCAACAATCGCAGTTAAAATTACAAATGATCAATATTAGGCAGATTCTAAAGTGACCATGAGAATATTTTACACAGATTTTAATAAATTTAAAATGCTGAAGAGGATTTTGGAGTACAGGGACCAGGGAGCGGGAACAGAGGGAGGAGCCCAGGCTGTGGCGATGTGTGTGTATATGTTTTGCTGTGTCACAATTGACTCATCACATGGCATACTTCCTTGTCCACTCTCGGGCTAGTTCATTGTACTTTTCTCTGTCAGTTTTGTAGATCCTAGCAATTTCTGGCACCAAGGGATCATCTGGGTTTGGATCGCATAACAGTGAGCAGATTGAAAGCAACACTGAAATTAAAAAAAATACGACATAAATCTCAGCTGAAAACAAAACTAACACAAACAGAACTACAATATTTTGAAACAAACAATCATATCAAAATACCTTTAGATATAGTCAGTGCTGGAGACCACTGTGCACGCAGGATATCAAGACAGATTGAACCATTACTGTTTATATTAGGGTGGTAGATGCGCGTTGTGAAAGCAACTTTTGGTGGTTTAAATGGATAATCTGTAGGGAAATGTATAGTCAAGAAGAACACACCACCTTGATAGGGACTGTCCACCTGAAATGTATTTAAACACATTTAATTCATTGTTCTTCTGTCACTTAACTCTAGAATTATTCACATCTTGTGTCAAAGTTATTGTTCAAATTAATATTCATTATAATATTAAAAATATATTATATGAAGTAGACTAAAGGAATTACTTACTGGACCCATTATTGTGGCTTGCCAGTGAAAGACTGCAAGATAAAAAAGAATATTCAAATTTAATTACAAAACTACTTTCAAGTAATGTGTAAATCAAAACAGAGACAAAGAAAAGTTTATGTAAATTACCCTACTTTTTTTTGGTTAAAACTATTCTCTTACTAATAATGACATTTAATAATAATACTGCAGTGACTCAATACATTTGTGAAAGATCTATAACTGCAACTCATAATGCTTCATTACCCCACTTTATCAAAATATTTATATGAATCATATGATTTTACTAAAATAACCAATTATGCTTTGTCTTCAATATCCCTGTATACATTCACTTTCAACATCACCCAAAACAATATTCATTTATATCAAAATAGTATAAAATACATTATTTATTATATATAATACGATCGAATGAGTCACAGCAGTGCAGCAGACGAGTACTTACGATCTTCTCCATGTGGACCTGCCGAACATTGTGCTGGAGGGTCTCTGCCCAGGTCTTGTAATTCCTGCACAATTAGATAAAACCATCTATGTACAAGAATACAGGAAATACAATACTAAGATAAGTGAAACACGTCAAACACATCATCACTAACAAAAACGCACGGGCGTCAACATAATTCTGCTACATTTATTATCTAATTATAAAATATAACAATTATCGTTCCACCAAAACCTTAATCCTGCGAATAGGACCTTTTCACGTCATGGATAATGACAAGAAAACCTCAAAATTGGCACATAATTCCGACATTTTATGTACGCCGTGTGCATAAAATTGTCAACTACATGAACCAGTAAATCACCGTTATATATACTATATAAATCCTATCAATCATAATGCAATTATTGTTAAATACAATCACACGTAACGAATTATCCAGAAGATATTTCGATAATGGGTATTCACAATGACGAAACATTCACTACGAAGTCTGTTACAAATTTTACAACAATTCGTTATAGAAACTATCGAATCATTAAACTAAAAATCTGAAATGTAATACGTACCCTATTAATTCGTTTTAACGCCATTTGATTATAATATGATGAATTAACTGGCTTTCAACTAGACAACGAAACTGTGAGCCAAGGACCTTTGATTAGAGATTGCAAGATGGCTCCCGTCTAAACGCAAAAGTACCACATAAGTCGTTTTATGCAGTAATATTGAAATAATAACTATTAAATCAAAACTTCATAGATTATAATATAAAATAATAGTAACGAATATTAAGAAACAATAAGGATTGCAGCAGAGCTCAGGTTTTAACAAAATTAACACTCGCGACGAATGGAGAACAGCAAACAGGAAAATCGACCATTTACAAAGAGCGTTCAAGATTACTCTACTTTTTTTAGGATGTGTAACTTATGAAATAAATGTTTTTATTATATTTTCAATAAGAACTATTGTATATATATTGTTTTCTATAGCATACAATAAATAATGACTACAATTATGATTTTATTATGTAAAAATATACTTTCTTCTCATATTACAATGAATTCTTAAATTGCATTCAAAATAACATGAATAATTCGGTTATCATATGGCAAGACCACAACTCTCGGATATGACGTACACTCATAAGAATTCTGGGCGCTATTTTTGGATAGCAAAGTAGGTAGGTAGAGTTATTTTCAAACACATTTTTGCAATTCGAAACTTTTCCAGGTGTGAACATTACAATTTTTCTATATTGAACGATAATCTTCAATTTATAATAACAATAACAATTAAAGTTTTGCACTCCCTTTTTTTTACTTCAACTTATGTTTAAATAAATTATCATCCGAATTTCGTAAATTAATATAATGAAGGATGGGGCTGATCTCAAAGGCATTCTATAATTTAGTGTATTTTTGCACTTAAACATTTTATTCCAAGAGTTACTAACTACATTTGAAAGGAAATTTAAAAATATGAGAAGTTCGCATAGGTTATAATTTTTTTTATAATAAAAACAAATATAAAATATCGGCATATCTGATCTATGAATATAGCTTTTTTTACAACATTGTTTAGTAATCTGATGAAATGAATATTTATTGTGTCCAATATAAGAGTGCACAATGTGACCACCGGCAACAGTCGTAAGATGATATGAATCAATTCTTCGCAACGAGCATGTTTTGCAATTTAATTTTGAATTTGAAATACTAATATGTTCACAAATACCAGTTTCGACATGGTTCTAATGGAATTTAATATAAATTAAAGTCATATTTTATCATTAATCTTCTTTGATTAAATTACATGTTACAATGGTTGCACGTGGCTTACAAAATATTTTACGAAGCAGACAATAAAAAATATTTGTTACTTAGTTTGTAATGTAAGAACAAAAATAAATATAGCATTAGAATATCAATTTTTAGATATTAAAAAAGTATCTTTATATTTACATATAATTTTTTGTAATATACTAAACACTTATTACATA
>DWDT01004380.1:0-11295 GCA_018245595.1 Microceris scylla | reverse complement strand
GAAACTGGAGAGATCACTTGTAAAGAATGCCCCCTAGTCTTTTCATCAATAAATTTTTTAAAGTTACACATGAGAAGAAAACACAACGCTTTACGGGATGACTTTCGTCTTAAATGCAAGATTTGTCACCTTTCCTACAATAAAATTGAGAGCCTCAAAAGGCACATTAGACGGAAACACGACAAGGGTTCGTACTGTGAAGTTTGTAATAAGCAATTCGATACGAGAGAATCGTACTTAAATCATTCGCATATGAAGGCAATCAGAGAGTGCACCATATGTGGATTGATCTTCGCGTCTAAAGGCGGCTTGGGGAAACATATGAGGTGTACTCACAAAGTAGACGAACCGAAAACTGTGTTCTGTTCGTTGTGTAACGAAGGGTTCCACGATAAAAGACAACTAAAACCGCATTATATGAAAGTGCATTTAAAAGTGTCGTACACATGTCACTTTTGTAGTAAGCAATTCAAGGCGAAAGAGAGTTATAGGAGACATATCTTATTCAAACACCCCGCAAACAGCGAAGCTAATAGTCAACTTCAGAAATGTGAACGTTGCCCGGAGACGTTTCGAGATGAGTTTGAGCTGTGTAAACATATTAATAGTGCGCACGGCTCGAAGGATTCAGACGCTGGTGCAACGGAGAATGATATCAAAATTAAAAAGGAGGAACCGGATATCAAAGATTGCTTTCAATGTACAAAGTGTCCCGAAAACTACCTAACTTGGGATCAGTTGAGGCTGCACTACGAGCAAAACCACCACATGACCGAGGACACCCAGTGTCAGATGTGTGGTAAAATTATGCCGGCGAACGAACTTCAGAAACATATTAAAAACACGCATGCATTAGCTAAATGCAGATATTGCGAGTTTCAAACAACGAATCGTGCTAGCATGACGCAGCATATGTTGAGACATAAAAACGCGACGACATTGCATTGCGATTTCAGCGGCTGCAAATACAAAACGTTTTACGAGGTCGCCATGGAGAAACACCGACGTAAACATCGGGACATCGGAGTCAAACTCCAATGCTCTCAGTGTCCGTTCCAATCCATGAACAAGTATATACTTAAGTACCACGAAGAAGCGCATATGACGGGTAAAAAGAGATACGCTTGCGACCAGTGCGACTATGCAACAATCTTGCCAGCTAATCTAGTACAACATAAGTATAAGCATTCGTCAGAGAAAAGGTTTAAGTGCGAAGTGTGTCCGTTCGCCACAAAGTACAACACGTCGCTGCGCTTCCACGTCAAGAAGAAACATTGTGATCTCCCTACTTTCAGTTAATTGTTACAGTTTTATAAGATTATAAAATATTTGGTTCCATTTTGTCGTTTGGTGTCTGTTTTCATAGTTCTTTAATCACATTTTCAAAATAAATCTATTCAAGATCTATAATATCGCTGGTGGATCCTAGGAAATAATTTATTTTTAAAGTAAAATTCGCCTACCTGGTTTTGTGTATGCATTCTGACAAGACTGCAGACAGCACAAAGTACTGGATGTTTCAATATAACAATTTCATCTACAACCACAAAATATATATAGAGTTCTTAGTCATTTATTTACCTTTTAGAAGCTAAATAAGATCTATGTAGAAGTTTGATGATAATTATGTTGTAACTGGTCCTAAATATAGTGAACGTTGCACTAGTTGTGTATGAAAAGAGTGATGAATGTAGAAGAAGCACGTCAGGTTTATAGAATAGAAGTATTTGGCAATCGATTGTGCCTAAAAATGGCTCTGTAAAAAATGGATCTAGCATTAACTTAGCTTTACTCGCCACTGGGGATTATGTCGAAAAGCTTGACATGACGAATTGGCCTACTGCATTTGCTGAACAGTCTCTACTTATAATCAGTGAATTTCCATAAATTCGTCGTACTGAGACTAAATAATTTTTGCTTTAAAAATGTTGCCTTATCAATTTACGTCTTGCGCTAACACCAATGATACAAAATAGGTATCTTAAAAAAGTCAGTCAGTGTCATAAAATATCTAAAACAAATATTGGATTAACTGGCAGCAAAACTACGTTTGGATTTTATTTGTATACATCTTCTATGGTAAGAAAAGTAACGTCACGAGAAGGTAGGCCAAGAAGTTTAGTACACATGTTTCACCACTAGTATTATACGTCCCATTATGGATTAAGACTTATTGCCATACACCGGACATAAATCCAGGCTCGAAACTACTAATAAGAACTGCAAATTTCAAAATCGAATAGTTGACACGGAATGAATTTTATGACCTTTCGATTAGCAATTACGTTTGCTATCAATTAACCAACAAAGCAGTCATTGATTTTTACTAGTTAGATGTTTATTATGCAAAATGGTAGTAATGTAATATTGCCTAATAATTTAAACAGAAACTTGAAATATCTTTGTTACATTATTTTAGTTAGTTGTTGTAAAAATACAGATTTATAACTAGCAACTTCACTAATGATTGTTTTTCCTTGTAACACTGTTACGGATCTGTCAAACAATCTACACGCCCGTGTTTTGTGCTGCATCTCTTTCGTATACGTATTAAAAAGCAATGCAAGAAAGGGATAACCCAAAGCTACATTATTTTGATTTGATGCTGTCTGCCAGAGAAAAAAATCGAATCGAAGAAACATCGGGAAATATAGTATCTAAAAAGTTTGGTACGTTCGTATACCAATATTTGGAAGTACCGTTGTTTATTCAGGTCATTGTGATTAATGATACTTCCAACGATCGTGTAAGATAACAGAAGAAGAAAAATGGATCTAATGAGTCTTCCCATTGTGATGATTGAGAATGTCTTCTCATACCTATCCTACGACGATATAGCGAAGAGCCGACTGGTACGTTCGTTTTATTTATAGAAATGACTGTTATTTTAACTGTGATCGTTTTCTAGAACTGCATTTCCTTTATAAATAATCAGGTACAATAAGCATTTAGAAGAAAAAAAGTTTCAATTTCACATATAGAGTAATTTAATTTAAACCCTTCGATAACATTTATGTAACATATACTATTATTATATGAATCATTATATTTGAATTGTGCCAGTCTACATAAATGGTAATAAAATATAGTTTATTATTATACTCCTACAATATTTATTTTTACCTCATTTATCTAATATTAGCTGGTGTTATTTAACCAGTGCACATTGTATTTTATACAATGTAAGTTGTAATACACTTTTGACTATCAGGGTATAAAGATGGGAAGTTTGAACCCAGCAATGTAACATTGGTGATTATTGCCTGACCAATACTAGTTGTCAGTATAATAATCAAATATGTTTAGTGGAAGCCATTCCTCAGAAGTTACATCAACTGGTTCTCCGATCCTTAAAACGAAATGTGGGTAACATGCTAGGATATCTGGACAATATGCTTGCTAATGGCTGTTACAGGGTTCTGCCATTCCTATTTAAATACTTCTCTAATATCAATCCCATATTCCTATTATACCTTTCATATTATCATTGATTTCTATTATTATATTTACTGTTATTTCTAAAAAAATCACATTATTATTACACTCTTCTGCCTACCCTTTTGGGGATGATAGGTGTGATGTTACCTTTGTTATTTCTATTCATCATCATCATCATCTGCCTCTAGATGTCCACTGCTGGACATAGGCGTCCCCTAATCGGCGCCGCTCCTTCCTTATGTCTATAATTGCATGTTTTATTATTTTTAATTCTATCATTTCTTAATAGATATCCTCAGGTCAATGTATCAGATACTAGCAACCTGCCCCGGCTTCACATACATAGCTCTGGATAACATGTACACTTTTTATTATATTGTTATTGCTTATTCACTAGCATAAATTACAAATTATTATTTGGTTGTTTACAGTTTAGCAAAAAAAAAATATGTAGGCAACTAATAGACAAAGCATAAACCTAGAGCTCATCACTCTATGGATATATACATAAATATAATAATATGAGTACATATTATACACAATTGTATTTTTATACATATCAGATATATAAGCTGCCTTGATATGTCATATCAACATTCAAAGCATGACCTCCAGCAGACTTGCACACATGCATATATTAAAAGTGTGTTATATATATGCACATGATATTATGCATGAACTATTCTGAACAGTTGATTTAATAATTTCTTGTATAAAATTCTGAACTTGTGCCTATATACTAATAGTTCTCTAGAGATCCAGGTTTGAATCCCACATGGTTTACTTATGATGTATAATGATTGCTATGTTGGTTGAATGGCTTAAGTGTGACTGCTGATTGAGAGGTCCCAGGTTCAAATCCCGGGTTGGGTACTATGGGATTTTCCTAAGAGAGCTCAGACGTTGAATGTGTGAGCAATGTATGGCAATAGGTTCACCAATTATTCCATTGTGTTATGGGAATATGTATAGCTCGTGAAATATGGGAGTGCCTACCTCTTCCTGAGTTACAGGGGCTAATGTTAAGTATATATGTATGTATTTTAAAAATATTAAACATGACATCACCCCTGTAATTGCCGAAGGGTAGGCAGAGGAGTGTAGTACACTCTACTGTTTCACCAGTTATGTTTATGTCCCATGGAATAGGTGGTGAGTATATTGCCATACATCAGACACAGGTCCAAACTCTGAGTCACTACTAGAAGTTCAAAATGAGAAGAATCCAATAGTACCCGACCCGGAATTTGAATCCAGGACCTAACAATCGGCCATCGTACTTGCAACCACTCAACCGAGAAGGCAGTCAAGTTCATAAACAATAATTACTATAATTTTATTTTCAGGTATCAAGGAGTTTCAATGAAATATGTATGCGCATGTTGAATCGCGGTTTCCTTATGATCGAGAGGCGTCATGCGCTCGCTCTGAAGAGTGTCAAAATTCAGCTCCCTCGCAGGGAGTCGGAGCGCAGGTAACATTTTATGAACCCTTTGTCATGGACACCATGATTTTCAGTAACTGGACAACTTCAATTATGACCTCAATGTTATTTAAACTGCAAATCTATATTGCTATTGTTACCTTTATCATGGCTAGTTAAGCCTCCAGATGCCTGTTGCTAGACTGTGTTTTCTATTTATATTCAATAAAAAATTTCCATTGTATTTTACAATAATTTGAATATATGTATGTAAGACTATGTTAATGTTAGTCATGTATGTGTAGGATATACAGATAAACTCTGGCGAGTTGAGGGGCCCTTCTTAAAACGTTTGTTCGTACAGAATTTAGCCTTCATTATTTTATCGTTATTATAATAATTTTACGATATGCGCGTAACCCCCGGTGAACCGGTCTGATGACTCTGTCAGCTTTAGGCGCCTTTTGGCCATCTGCTAGAGTACACGCTTCGCTCTAGTGTTGTGTTACTGTCGATAGTTGAACTTGTATCACGATAGTTTTATCGTTAATTATGACATTTGAATAAGTCGATATTATGTTTTGTAGAGGTAATTCTACATCTTATTTAATTCATTACTTTGTTGTCCTTTTAATTCCTGCTGTGTACAAAATTTGTAACAATAATTTGACTTCTACGGTCCATTTATTTGTATTCAATAAACACTATAATAAAATATAGCGGAAAAATGATAAAAATATATATATTTGAATAAGGTTACCGATAAAAGAATGCTACTTATTCCGGTAATGTCCACGCTCTCGCTATATTTTGTAATCTAAAACTATAAATTACTTTGATTTTATCGATTGCGATAAAATATCTCAGTATTGGTATTTGTGACGTACGTAAAACCATATAGCAACAGCAAGAATAAAGTAGGCACTATTTATACTATCAGTTGGCATTTGTAAAAATTGTGGACTACATTTTGACGTCACCGTTTTATCGATATACAGTATTTCCTTGCAGCAACACTAGGACGGTACAACGTCTGAAAATTCTTTATTCAGTTTCTGCACACGACAAAGTTTAGGACACAATGAATCATTAATTTAGGTATTTATTAATACCTCGAAAATGTTTTTCTTCTTGTAACATACAGATATTAAATGTTATGTTCTCGTCGTTTCGTTGAGCGAAATATTTTGTTTCGCTTACATAATAACTTATTGAAGCATATAAATCCACTTCGCTCATTCACTGTAATAACTGAAATTTGAAATGTGCGAATTTTAAATTTTTAAACATTGCATTTCTCACTGTATCATCTCGTTATTTTTTTACATTACTATCCTATCGTCTCGCTGGGTCTCTTACGAGGTAGGCAGAGGGCATCGATTGTCAAATATCTCGATCCTTAGAGACGTGACGTGCTATATTCAATGTCTTTTGGTGTAACTAAAATTAAACAAATGATAATAATTTTCAGGTACCACCCATTGGCGCGGCACTGCGATATTCTTACGTCGATCGAAACTCGGATCTCCATGCTCAACATGACATACTCCAAGTACATTGATAAAGGAATATGCTGTTTCATACCCGGCAAAGTGAGCTAGTTTATCTTATTGAATATTTCGTAAATATCAGTCGCTGCCGTCTGCTAAGCCGCACTTGGATAGCGTGGCTGAGCATGCTGAAAGGAAACCTGCTATCAACAGTAGAACATTAAGGACATTGATGATGATGACGACAATAGACTCACTTCTATCACATGCAGAGATTTGCCAAACCTGTAGCTGGTAGGAAATTATAGGTACTTTCTGCCTACCCATAATGAAAATTGCCTTGACGACATTTATGTTTTACAATAATATAATGTACGTAAGTTTGTTTTATATTAATACAACATTACTTACGTGACACTATTTTGTTAATACTTACGTTTACATCGAAATTATTAACCCGTTGCCATCCACTGCCAGACATGGTTCTATCTAACGAATCTATCTTACGAATGATCGCCAGGTGATAGACGAAATACGGCGCGTGCTGTACATAGTGGAGACGTCGAAGACCCCGCCGCGCGCTCACGAGGTGCTGCAGGAGCTTCGCGACATATCCAGCATGGCCATCGAGCACTTCGACGACCGCATCTCGCCCGTGTTCCGCAAACTGCTGCAGGAGGGCGTTGCGCAGCCCAACCCGCGGCCCTCGCACGGCGAGTAACAATTTCCAAACAGCACCTTCTAATTATGTATATATCATAGGATAGTGATTTAAAGGGAATTTTGGTCTAACATAATATAATGGAATTTTTGAAATGTCCTTATATACGTTTCCCAATTGACTACTAACGCTTGAGTCTCTTAATTGTATGATTGTTTGAACAAACTCCAGATTTTATCATATTTTTGTGACATCTGCTCGGAATGCCTGTAACCTAAATCAATATCACGTCGCATTGCCGTTTACAAGGTGCCAGTAGAAAATAGATACTATTTTTTTGAGGTTTAACATATGAAAAAATAGCCCTGAGGGTTAAATTGGAATAGGTATGAAGAATGGACGATAGCACTATGCAATACTTTTTGTGATCAGTGTGTCCAGTATTAAGTTTGAAATGAGACTAGAGAATTTTTAAGTGGTGCCGTCTGTTAGCGAATACCGGCAACACGAACAAATAATGTATAAAGATACTATTATAATGGGGGGTATGTACAATAGTGTCAATATTTCGTGACAAGAGTCTATAATAAATTAGGTATTTTTAATCAGTTGCAAGACAGGCACTGATCACCCACGTCCGGATGGTCTAACGACCTGAAGAGCACAGTAGGAAACTGCTGGGTTCATTAGGTTTAGCACGGGTCAGAGGGCATTTTAAGGGTGGTCTGTATTAAAAAAGAGCGCCTTTTTGAGCTGTTTTTTTGTTTATAGGCGTAATACTCCCGTTGGCGATGAAACAAGAGATGATACATCTGCGTCGCCGTTCGATCCTCAACGCGAGACTCTCGCTGTACCTGGCGACGCAGTATAAGAAATTCAGCAAACGGGTATAATTTTAATTTTATTGCCCCTTATTTACTGTTACTGGTTCCAGAGAAGTTTCCTCATGTTTTATTTTCTTGGATATTTTCGAAATAATTATTTAAAAAATTAAGATCGCTTAGCGAGCAATGGAGAGGGCTATTCTCGGCGTCTCTCTGAAGGAATGAATAACAAAAGGCGATCCAACAGAGAACCAAAGTTATTGACAGCCCAAAAGTGAAACAAGTTGAAGTGACAGTAGGCTTTGCAAACGTAGCGTGGGTCGCCCTCTAACTAGTTGGAGTGACAATATACGCAAAATGGCTGGCAGCGGTTGGATGCGCAGCGCTGAAAGTCGCGCTCAGTGGCGTGTCATTAGAGAGGCCTATGTCCAGCAGTAGACGATGACGGGCCGATAATGACGATGGTGGTGATGATGATGACAATCAAAGTGGGTTATATATTTTTAGGTAATTATTAATTTTTTATTTGATTTTGAATTTGCCTCGTTGGTCGTGTTGGTTGCAAGTGTGACTGCCGATCGGAAGGTCCCGGGTTCGATTCCCGGGTCGGGTATTATTGGATTTTTCTAATAGATTTTCTAGTTGAATTTTCTAGTAGTATGTCGGAGTCAGGACTTGTGTCCGATTTATATCAATAGCCTCACCCCTATACCATTGTGGGACGTAAACGTAACAAGTGAATCCTAGGAGTACACTAGATTCCTCTGTCTACCCCTTACGGGAATGCAAACTTGAAGGTAAAAAATGATGCTGCTGATGTAGTAACTATTTTAATATCAGGATTTCGTTTCTTGCAAAAGTATTGGGGTTAATTATAAGCCAATTAATTTCACAAACTATGAGACCATTAACAGATTATTAGGTTAGGTTGATCATTCGAATTTCCTCCTGGCTGTGACTCCAAGGGGTATTGACCACTGTTGTATAAAATACACAAAAAATATTAGTTGATATTTTAAAAGTGGTCCCAGATGGTCGAATACAAGAAGATCGCTTTCCGGCAAAGGAAAGTCAACAGGGAGCTGATGAAGAAGATGAGAGACCAGGAAGCAAATATTGGTATGTTCAAATTTTCACCTATATATTTACGTTAAGTCAATAATCAGCGTTTTCGTCTCGGTACGTTTTTTTTCTGTCCCACTCTTTGTTACCGTTTTAGAGATGTGACGAATAGGGAGGGGTGTTTATAAACGCTGATTGATAATAAATGCAAATTTAATTTTTTCTGATAGTTTTGTATGTAAAAACTCTGAAACTCATAATAGGTATTAAGTTTCATAAAATAAAGTTGTATTTTTAATAATGTAATGAAAAAATAATATTTTTGGCTTATTGTCACGTGATATTGAACACCAATCGCGGCGCGGTGACGTCACGGTACTCTAAACATTCTCGCGTTTGATTGTCCTTGGGTTTGTTTTCTAGGTAAACTGTTTATTTTTTAAGTAGGTAAACTATGTTTTAGGTCCAAAATTGAAAAAAATAGTAATTATTTTAACAAAAATGGAATAAAATGGAAATAATGGAATAAGTAGATATAAAATGGAATAAATGGATAGTTGTTTAATCCAAATGTTTTCTAGTTTATGTACATGTAAATCTAATTGAATTAAAGCATTCTGACGTTATTAGAGGGTATTATTAGGGATCTAAAATAATAGATTTAACTTTAATGTTAATTAATAAAATAATATTATTGTTTTTAGACAAATAACACTTATAACACCTGTACCTATTTCCACGTTTTCCTTTCCTTTTTCACGTCCTTTTTCCACGGTTATTTGTCAGTATGTATTTCTATTTATATTAATTTCAGTAAAGTTACAAATGACCGCGTAAAAATTAATCGGGATAATATTGTGTTCTATTGTTTTCAGCGGATTTGAAAAAACGGATAGAAGAGTGCGACATCAAGTACAGTGAATTGACGCATACTAACCAAGCGGTTGGGGGCAAAGGTAATATTTCTTATATGTCACCCGTTGTATTGCACAACTAGCTCTTTCATTGAACAATGCAAGTCAACCACGCGCTTAGTTTTTGTCTCGATATTTGACCGTAGGGCAGAGTTAAAACCGCCAGTGTTGAATTAGTTCCTTATTCCGCCACCGAAGCGCTAGTGTTGTTTTGTTTATAAGATGGCGTATATAGTTGGTGTGTATGTCAAGCAAACAATAATTAGCACACTTCTTTCTGGATTTGTTAAACACTACAATTCAACCATCTAAACCGTCTTATTTTTTCATCTGCCTCTTCTAACTTTCTTTACACGTCATTCTTGGTCACCCTTTTTGTTTCATACAAAACTTCTTTCTCATTGGACACACATTTTTATATCATTGTTCCTATATTTATATACGACAAGACGTTAATCGATCGTTGCTCTTTGCCTACCCTGTAATGGACTTGACGTGATTATTTAATAACAATAATTATATAACCACTGTAGTACAATATTGTAGTGTTTCGTTATCATTTCGCTGTATTGTTTTCAGCCGTCAATGAAGGACAATCGGCACCACAGCCTCTGAGACACTTCAGCAGCCAGATCAAGTTAGATCTGTCAGTTCTGCCCATCGGTACTTCCAAAAGGAATTCGAATAAATGTAAGCCATCAAAATATTTGTATTATTGCGGGTAGTTTAAGTTCGTGTTAGATTTAAAGTTCTTTTGTACTGTAGAAAACTTCGTGAATGAAGAGAGTGATGTATGTATCTAAAAGAACACCGCTAGCTCTGTATGATGGACTTATTTGGCACTTGTGCTTTCAAACTGGCATGTTAAGGAGCTGCCGCCATAATATATTTGTATTGTACAATAATTATAAGAAAGAATGGTTTGTTTGGTCTTTTAGTTCACATTATATTAAGTGCTTATTCTTACAGTCTATAGATTTCTACATCCTATCCTAAATAGGCTCAAATTATTCTGGATCGCTTACACCTCGTCAGATGTATATTTCTAAGAGAAGGATTAGATCATTCGATCTAATACACATATTGTCTATACCAACTTTTTACACATAAAACTTTAATTATTTATTTAAACACAAAACACACATTTTGCTCTCAGATTGTTGCCTGTTCACCCAGTGAATCCACATCCATAGATATCGATTTAGCGATTTACAAAAAGCCTGCATTCAGTATTAAATTAAATTGATTTATACAATTCACATTTATCTATTTTAATAGTTTTATTTTGTTTGGTTTGCCTTTTTAAATAGTTACCATCCTTGTCATTGGTAAAAACAACATCAAAATCTTGTATATAATTCCTGTGATAATATCATACAAACATACTCATAGACAAACATATACAATATTTATAATAACATACAGTGCATGTTATTATAAATATTGTATTTATAATAATTGAATTCGATTGATTTTTATTTAC
>DWDT01004379.1:0-11298 GCA_018245595.1 Microceris scylla | reverse complement strand
TTTGATTAAAATCGGTTCAGTAGTTTTGGAGTTTATTGTCGACATACTGTCGTGACACGATATTTTTAGACAGACTATGGCCTTAACCCTCTCACTATTAGAGGAGACCCCCGTATTCCAGCAGTGGAATTGTAATAGGTCGAAAAAAAAAAAATATAATTCATTTAGGACTACATTTTTATAAGTGTATTAATTCTTGTTTTTCCTTCTTTTGGTAAAACATTAATATTTTGAGACTGTTACCCTTGAAGCACGCCAGATTTTTGTAAATTTACACCAACAACATTCAGTTTTCCCTTGAGCGTTGTTAATCGCTATTGCAAAAGGTGCTTGTAGGGAAAACTGCACTCTTTTGAATTGGAATTACAAGTCAGTGGGAATTATCAGAATAAGGGAATCAATACATTTGCTCCTTTTGCCATTCCAGTCATGATTTTTGCTTTTATGATGTTCCGTCCCAGATCCATAATTTGTAGTCGCGTAACATTACAGGTACTCAACTCGTAACTCTACTGAGAGGTACTCAACAACATCCCCTTCTACGTTCAGCATTATACGTTCGTTAATCTGGCTTACTAGATCATTTGTCGGTATCAAAATTGCCCTTTCACATAACCATTCTTGATTCGTCATATTAAATTGTATATTCATAATTTGTTTTTCAAAAAAAACCTAACCTTCCACCTAACCTACACAAATAGAAAGTGTAAATTACAGAATTTAAAAATTACACGCTTAATTAAACAAAAATAAACAAAACAAATTTTACTGTGGATACACTATACTACATCACGGCGGACGGACGGACGGGCAGACATTTTCGCATTTATAATATTAGTAGGGAAATAGGGTTTATTTAAATGGGTTACGTCGGAAAGGGCAAATTTTTTAAAACGTACTATATGTCACTATATGTAACAAACAAACGTACTATATGTAACATTCCGACTATAATAGTTTGACCATTTATGTATTTGCAACATCTGATAAAGGAAATATAGTTTTAACGGGAAGTAGGAGAATGTTAGAGTTTGTATATAGAGTATGCATTGTACTATTTCCGAAGGTTACTACTTCCAATGCACTGCTCCACTGCAGTATAGAGCGCGCGGCCATGTACACTGCGGCACTCAACGTGGCCTCGATTCTTCTATATTGATTTTTCGAAGCTCGCTAACTCGTGAAACTTTTATATCAATCAAATGAATAAAATTTATTTTTCGACCCTAGTACAACCTAACGGGAGATTTAATCAAACTCATTTTATAGATGTTGAGTAAAGAAGTTTGGTACGGAAGCAAAAGAGACAAAGGTGTAACAATTACAATTATTTTGATTTTTACACGATAATGGAAGTTAGGAACAATCGTTATCGCCACATGGTTTCCCACCCACTCCTTTGCCGAAATAGCCACTTGAGGCAATTCACACGACCGTGTTCAAAATAACAAACTAACCATTTTCTCTTAAGTTTTAAATTATGAGACGTTTAAGTGTATCCGAGTGAGTGATTGCGGGCCAAAATAACTAAGTAAAATATTGGTTCACACGATAAATATTTGTAAGATCATTCTAATAGAGCTCCGAAGACGACGCGTTGCCGCGGGCATTCCGATTCTAAGCAGCGTGGCCTACCTCTATCGAATAGTATTGATGAATAGTGCAATGTCTAATATTTCTAAAACTACAAAGTCAAGCTAATTTTACCTTAAAACGCATATGTAATTTTAGACACATGACTTCATTTAATCCCTCGAAACCTGTTTTACAGTCCCACCTACGAGTAAGTTTCATTTCACGAGCATTTCAAACACATTAAGGGTGGATAGTTAATCTTGACCTGATTCAGTTCTCCGCGTCAAGTGTGGGCCGCATACCTAAACATCCACACTTCGATGACGTCACCCATTATAACATTAAGACTTTCCTAACTTGATACAATTATTCTATAAATAAATCTAATTTCATCCACCGCACACGACATCACGCCCGCCCACAATGTCTACGCTATCCCCCACGCCCGACGTCATACAACGACTAGACGACTGTAGGCGTACTGCAATACTCCTACGTATTTCACAATCCTAATGCGATTTAAAAATAAAATAACTAAGTTTTCCAAGTGATATCATAAAATTGCTTCTATTGTTTTCGAGAATCAACAGCTATAGTTCAATGGTGTCATAACAAAAAGTACTAAGCAAATACAGTAAGCACAATTGATACAATTGTTACGTCACATTCAAGTAGTAGTAGTACCTGTTCATGAGCTTGACGAGGTCGATCTTGAACTTGTCAGCGTACATCTCGGCGAACTGCTTGAGCGTGAACGCCCAGCCGTGCAGGCCGGAGCCGAAGCCTACGGAACCCTTGCTGGGATCCACTCGCACCTCACCTGATTTAGCATAAAATATTCTATTTTGTCTAACCACCATTTTGTTTTATTAAGAAAATGTTCTAAATACATAATATGTATATAGAACGTTTTCTTACTTTCTTATGTATTACATATATACATGTGTAAAATATTAGCATGTTATTATGTATCTCAATTCTCGTTGCTCAATGTCCACACAGGAACATGAGGTGACGTATATGCTAGTTTGCCACTGAGGTATAGCATTAAACACTATCCAGTATCAAAGGGATAAAACAAAGGAACAAAACCATAATACATTTGAATCAGACACACAACATTTAAGTTTAACTTGTTTGTCAGTTTGTTTATCAGTCAATACTTATTCCTTTTTGGCATGTATAAAATTCAATTCACAAACAAGAAGACAGTAACAATGTGTAAAAGTCATTAAGTATGGCTAAAAAAATAAAGTTTGATATAAAACTAAGTACTAGTAGAAAAAAAGTTCCACTAGTAATGATGTTTGTTCAATAATAAAGCTATTATTCAGCACAAGCTCATAAATGACTCAGCAGTTCACTTCAACTGTTCACACAATATTTTGAACACAACCACACCAATGTTATCACAATTTCATATCTCATGGTATAGACGATTATGCTATTGACTTTGATATTTACATTAGATTATAACATGCAACAATGATAAAGCACACTTATCACGATATGAATTAAATGTTGAAGTTATAATTTATATCACAGTTGTAATCTACTTAGAATAAGTATGTTTAATTTCAATACTGTGAGTATACAAAATTTAACTAGCAAAGTATTATCACAGTCAAAGTGTTAGTCAAAATGAAAAAATTCATTCAATAATCATTACACAGTCAGACAATATTTCATACAATGCATAGGGATTTTTCACTAATTTTTGCATGAATTTCATAGATACATCTGTGGTATTATAAATTATTATTAACATATGAACATTACAACTTGACATTTACATAAAAAGACCAAAATGTAACACTTAATACATTTTTGCAGTATATTCAAAGGCGAAATATATTTATTGTGGACAAAAGGGATACATGCAGATGTCATAATAATTTTTTGTCATTAAGGTCCTACTTTGATAGGTGAATAATATTTCTGATGCTAAAAAATCTATAAATAACATTGTAATCATTTTAAATAGTCTTGTACAATAATTATAAATATTTTTCAGATTGACCTATAGAAATTTATAGTACAATGAATTAAAACCGGCTGCACTAATGTATTGTAACAGGAATTGCATAACATATATTGCAGTGTACAGGAAATGATTATGCTTTTACTCAGCTATAGCAATGAAAGGAGAAAGTAATTTAAAGAATATAAGCACTCGTAACTTCCTTTTTTAGCAAAAGTTTATAAGAAGAAAAGTTATATTTTAATGAACAATTTAATATCTTTTTTCAATATTACACATGGACATATGGACTAGTAATTCAGTTTTATTATGATTTCATTAGTGTAGTATTCAGTTTAATCATGTACGTGTAAAGAGTACTATGATGATTTTTTTATCCATTAATCTAAAACATGTCCAATAATAGCTGTCCATTCTATAGTGTCACTGACTTTCAATAGCTAACATTATCATTAACATGATAATAAATAAATTCAGTTCTATTGTTATTGAATAATCATTCAAAGCAAGCATAAGAATCCACTCACCCATTGGACCACTGTCATCAGAGTAGGTGGCTATGATGACATTGACATTTTCAACAATACGCTGGAAAGTCTGGTAGAGTTCCTCAGACTCCAGCTGGAGTTCAAGCAAAGCACGGTCCATCTTGTTCATGAAAAGAATGGGCTTAATACGTTCGGCAATAGCCTGACGCAGCACAGTCTCTGTCTGTACACATACACCTGTTCAAAAAGATTATGCCTTTAGGACAAATTAAATTGAAAGAAAAACCAATAGCTTTTATAAATAATATTATACATTGCTAAGAAATTAACATTCCATAAATAAATACCTTATTTCTATAGTTACAAAATTTACTTTATTTAGCATATTTTCTCTTTTTAATATTTCCTTAAAAAACAATTAGAGAAATAACAATTGCATAACAGTATGTAACAAAAAATATCAACAATGTTGAGATAATATTATTAGTACACTATTACAGTAGTATTACACAATCATTGTTCAATCTACTGCTTTGTTTCAAGGAATTTGAAAGTAAAATATCTATATAAGAAATTTGAACAAACATTTAACTAAAGCCGATTATGTGGGCTAAACATCACTTTGTTACTCAAGAGAGCAGAGATTCTGGTTGGAAAGAACTTTTTTGGTGGTTATGATGTGGCCTTCGTGTCAGTTTGATACTTTAAAACTATAATATAGCTATTATGTCAAAAAATGCTGAATAAATGGTAGACTTACCAGAGACACAGTCCACCACCACCAAAGCACCATCTGTGACACGGAGTGCAGCTGTCACTTCAGAGGAGAAGTCAACGTGACCAGGTGAGTCAATCAAGTTGATCAAGAAACCCTTTTCGGCCTTCTCACGCTGATCAGCGTTTGTAATGAAAACCAAGTCTTTCTCTTCCAGCTCGAAGAACATTGATATAGCTCTGTGGAGTATTTAGACTCATAAGCCTCATAGTTAAATATAAATTTGCTTTAAATAATTTTCATTATGATCAGATGGCCGTTCTAAAAATCGTCAAAGAATGTCAGTTTCAAATGGTAAGAACAATCATCATGTAGTTTTTCCACGAGTGCAAAATGTGGTAGTTTCGATGTAGTCAAAATGTTGAAAATCAATTAACATATAGTAGGTTATTAAAGTAAAATCCCAATGATTGTGCAATAACAGATGGAGTACAACAACAATGTCAAAGTGTTAATGCAGTTTCACAGTAAACTTATAGTTGCATATAATGCAGTCGTTAGAGATAAGTTGAAGAATTGGTGGCCATTTTGAACTGCAGCTGTTAATACGCGGTGTCGATGACACCCAAAACCAAAGGTTATTGCACCATGTGGTACTCACGTCGACTTGATGGTGATGCATCTGTCCTGTTCATCCTTCCTCGTGTCTGTGAAGCGGGTCTCGCCGGCACGCGCCCCCGCGATGATACCGGCTTTGGAGACGAGAGAATCCGTTAGCGTAGACTTGCCATGGTCGACGTGGGCAATCACGGACATGTTGCGGATATTCCGCTTCTTGTCCATCATGGCACGGATTTCGTCTACCGTAAAATTCACCTGCGCAAACAATTGAATCACCCATTATCCTGCTGAGAAGCGAAACATCACAACACAGATGCTCGAAAGACAATATGTCATACGCACGTTGCATTTTCCCCCAAATAAACTGCGACCGTTAAACAATTACTCATGAATAACTAACGATTAATTATAATTTACATGGCCCGCACATCACTAATACTTCACCGCACTACTTTGGAAACGTCATCTAATTACAAAGACGGCCGTCGTAAGCCGTATAGAAACTTAAGTTTTTTTAAAGACTATTTTAGACTAAATTCCCGAAATAATAACGAGAAACATTAGCACATATTTATCTCTACACATTTTTAAACACTATTATGAAGTTCTATACTTACCATATTGGATGGTTTTTGATTTTTCTTTCAATAAAATACACTACCATACGCCAGCAATGGCGTACGCTTGAAAAAGGGCCCTTTCTTCCTCCGTGGGCCGGATATACCTGCCAGCCGTCAGACGACGTATAAATCATAGACAAATAGGGTTGCCAGTACCACTACTTCCACAGACTATACATACTTTTAAATATACACTTCATTTTGGACTTGAGAACAGAAAATTACTAAATTATTTAAAAAAATATTTTACTAATATTTTTAAACTATGAACAATAAATTTAACTACTATTTGCTTTCTAATATCATAGAAATAACGTATTAAATATATAAAAGCATCATACCCAATCCACAATTCAGAACTAAATCAATACTAACGAATTGTGCGAATATTGCGAAATTAAATTAACGAGTGATGAATTAACACATACAATTGGAGCAAGGTTGGAGCATGAATGAAAAGGGTTACAGCGGAAAAAAAAATTCTACTACCAATACGTACCCAACCAATTTTAAACATTCAACTTTTATTAGACTTCAATCCTCTCAAAATATATTATAATATAAAAAAAACGTAACATCAGGCCTGTAATCCCCGAAGGGGTAGGCAGAGGAGTGTAGTACACTCCCACGTTTCACCAGTTAAATAGTTATAATATAATGAAGATATTAGTGCGCTTATAGCTTATTTTTGAAATAAATTAATAATAAATAATTATGTTATATTGTATTTCTAAACTTTATCCAACAAACACCTTCACCATTATCGTATCAAGTTCAATATATTATTATTCAATTGTAATAAAATAAAGTAAAAGGTCTTTTTGCCAATAATACGGCCTCGACAGCATTGCTCTGCGAGTTTTAAGTATTTGCAGCCCTGACGCGGTCACATATCGCCAACGTTTGTCTAGTCATGGCTGAGTATGATTGTTAATACGAAACTTAACTTAATTTTTTTCTATTTCGACGAATGCGTTGTACAGTCAATTTGGCAATGAATAATATTACTTTAGCCGTCGATACATGAAATCGACAACATGTGGTTGACGAGATTGGCAGTTAATCTATATGTTCACCATAGATAAAATTAAAACCTCTACAAATTCATCCAATACGAGTAAGTAACGGTAAAAGTTTGAAAACACAAGATACCATCAATGCGCGTTATTTATGTGACGGTACCTACAAATTGATCAGTCATGTTCAACAGTATATCAATAACTCTGTGTGGGTGTACAGCAATACGCCGGTTGCGGATGCCAAGAAGCCCCTCCAGTAACGCAACCCTCCGTTTCTAAGAATTGTGCCCATTGCGTCCGCCAAAAACATTTAGGTAAGAAATTGGGCTGGCTTCCATTACATGATAAAAGATGGCGCTACTGGTACTAACATAATAGATGATACTATAATGTACTAATAATATAACCACATGATTTAATTTAAGGGCATTATGGTATACTAAAGAAATGTCCTAACAGTTCTAAATTCAATTTTTTAATTAAAAAGGACTTAATGGGTATTTTAACCTTATTAACAATATATAAGCACTGAAAATGACTTACACGATTTATTTTAGTGCGTATCAACCAGTAAAAACATCCGCATACGGCTAAACAACAGACAGCCTTATTTCTTATAAAATATTCACCTTTGTAGTTTTGAAAAATAAACTTACGTTTGACAAACATTGACTTGCTCATTGAAGTGTTAAGATTTTTCAATAACTGTAAGAGATGGCACTAGTAGTATTCTCTCTAAACACACATCATCTTTTATTTTTTAGCCGCTAAGGTTGACAACAAGTAAGTACAGATAGTAATGATAGAGACTATGCCTTCACCCTTTCTGGCTACGGTTCGCTTCCCAGTCACCGTATCAGGCACGGTGACTGGGAAGCGAACCATATATAAAAACGTCATATAAAAACGTCAGGGATACTGTCTGTAAAAAAACTTTCAAGTTACTGTATGCACAAGGTCCAAGTTTGTTGAAGTATCTAAAAGATTTTGCTTCAAAATATTAAAAGCAACAGTAATTTAAAATTTATGCATAAGGTTAGTTTGCAAAATAATATCGTATATCTTCTGTTATTCTGAGTCATAACATCAGTTAAAAGGCTGTTGACTTTTCTGCACCTAAGAAAGCGTTATATATAGGTATCTAATACAAATATTATGTATTTGTTAGGAAGTTTCGATTAGATCACATTTACATGCGAAAATGTGGTTGTTGGCAAAGATTATGTGCTGATTCAGACTTGTGTTTACCACAGATAAAAAATACTTCCTAGGTCCGTGACTTCCGTACATTTGATGTTTAAAATTGACATAATCTAGATATCTCTTTCTTCTCTACAACAAGTTTAACGATTATAGCTTGCCATGGTAGGACAACGTGTCCTAACCGACATTCGACAAGGCTTAACGATTGTCATAAATTAATTTATTGTTCCACTTTTAGAGATGAGATTAAGAAAAGTTAGAGCCCATATCATAATACAATTACGAGTTGGAAAACTTCATCCGTTTTAGAGAATATTATGAAACATTTTCCACTAATTTCTTTCATCTTTTCAGCGATCAATGTTTAATCATAAAAAGAGGCCCGTGGGCACGTGCCAAAGAGTAGATCCCAAGATGCTTAAAATGTACGGCAAAATTCAAAGCCACTAAACTATCGCTACTATATACTACTATATTTCTAATATACTAAATTGAATAACCAAATTTTGCTATGTTTGTGCATATGTCCGACCCCGAAACTGATAGTTTTCAATATAATTTATCTTATCAAAATTATATTCTTTGAGGTACCTTAATGGATAAGAACTATGAGAGCGCAGCATTAGAACATTTTACTATATCGAAGCCAAGATTTAAATAGCTGGTATACGATTATTTTGCAAAATGCATTATTTCAACGAAATCGATTGATTATTGATTATCTATACTATTTCCATTGTTTAATTCAATTAATTGATTAACTGATAACTATGCTGTTTTCACACCAACTAACCAAACGTCATTATAACGTTGTATCTGATATTTAAGTTTGTTACAGATCCTATTGCGTTGGGTCAGTAACAGAATGCGGTGATGACGTAAAATTGATTTTATATCGCAGACAAACCTGATAATTATCATACTACATAAAATGATTACCGTGTTGTATTTCAACTTACGGATTATATTTCAGAGCTATATCTATAGCTCTGAAAAATAAATCTATCTATCTGTAAAATAATGTAAGTATGTATTTTCCGAACAAACCACGCCTTTAGCCATAGGCTAATAATGAAAAATTAGCTCCAATTTGACTTATTGGTTATAACATCCCAAAAATTAACAAGTTGCCTTCCACAGTGTGCTTAAACATAATGTTCCTTTAAAATACTTGATAGTTAATTATATTGCTGGTTTGGGTAAGTGTATTTTAAACAAGGTCTTTAAAACCGATAAAATGTAAGCTCGTCTAAAGTTAGTAGTTTTCGAGTCAAATTTAGACTAATGTGCAATTTAGTAGACAAAGCTAAACATGAAATTATATGTCACAAAAGAAAATTTTGTCGAACATTGACTTCGAAAAGAAACCTAAGGTTTCTAAGCGTTTACTTCCATGTCTACCTTTATCTGTAATATATACCTACATTGCGCATCCATCATAATATCATAAGGCAGACATACATTATACTAACTTTATTTAATTTTTATTTCTATATTACGTGATGTCCTTAATGTCGCGGGATTAAACTAATTGTGAAGCTAACAGTGCTTATATCTTTTCAGGACATGAGAGTCACTGCTGGCTCACCAGTAACTGGCTTCCGCCAGTGGGCCATAATGTAACTCGCTTTTTAAGCTCCACAATGAGACGATACGTGGATCGAAACTATCTTACACTTAGATTGACAAGAAGGTTCCTGTAAGAAGCTTGTCGAAGTTACTCGGCACTTCAAGCTTTAAAATTATGGTAATAATAAAAATGGGCTAAGCTAGATCATGTCTGTTTGTTCATTGCGTACTTGTTTATCGATTCTATAATTTGAAATATAAATGCATTGAGGGGTGCGAATGTGATGCGTGGGGGTATTGGAACGGGGGTGGTTACGCGTAGGTTAGGGGTTGTTACTTAACCGCTCTATAGTATTACTATTATTATTACACAAGCTAACAATTACAAATGTAATTACATAATGAAATATGAGTTTACTTTTACGAGTATACTTTTTTCATTTATTTTTGTCCTTATCATGTGTTGTTATCTTTTCTGATATATTATCAAGCGAGAAAGTTCAGGGTTCAACCACGCAAAGGCTTGTTTCAATTGTTCCCGCAGTAAGGTCGTCTTTTATTCCGGTAACTAGCAGAATGGTATAAGATTGTTTTTCTTCAAATAATTCTCAGAAATTAGAAGTATCCGAAACCGGCGTGCATGCACGAAGAGATTCATGAAAGTGAAAGAAGCACGGCAGGTATACAAGGATACGGATATTTGCACTCCATGCTCTCTGCCTACATCGTAAGGGACTTGGGGTGAAGATATGTATGTATGCATGTAGTTCGCAGAAACATTGTACCTACTTAATCAAGAGAAAGTAAGTAATAAAAGTACAAAGCCATTAGTGTATTTTACACTTAAACGCGCTAACAAACGTATAAGTTCGTTCTAAATAATAAATAATACGGGCTCTACAGAAATTTAAGAATAGAAGTTCTAAAAAGTTCGACGTTAGGAGCAAAAATTTTACAATTCTATGGCTAAAACCCTCTTCAAAGTTATGATAATTTACGTAATTATTAATGTTTATTGTATTCACATTTCTGTTTGCTTTTTTTGACAACCCTATTTTATATTGGGGGAGGGCTGAAGGTCATCTACCTACGGTTAGGTGAATATAGACAAATTTCGTGACATGGTGGACGGGGGACTACTGCAACCCCAGGCTTACTTTTATGATTATTATTATTGCTGTGGCTGCGACCTATGAACATTCCGCAACTTGGAAAATGTTTCCCAATTGGAAGAAAAGTAGGAGAATAATTTTTTTTAAACGCACTCCATTGCCATGACGATACGAGTTTGCGTCGATGGATAGCCATTGAAAGTTCATAACACTGAAAATTTTCAATAAGATTTAACGATTTGTATAAAAGTTCTTTCTAATATGTAGAACGATACTTAGAGTAGAGTGCAATTTTAATCGTTTTTAAAATAAAACTATAGCACACTTTAATTAAATATTTTTTTTACATTTCAATTGTTTTATGGCAAGAGAATGCCACTTTGTTAGATAGTGCT
>DWDT01004378.1:0-11298 GCA_018245595.1 Microceris scylla | reverse complement strand
TATAGGTACATCTCTTTGTCATTAATGCGTGTATTTATATAAATAAAAAATAACACAACCCGCATGAAAAAAGTACGTTAAAAACGAAAAGTTACACATATTAAGCGTTTAATTTAATATCTTTCACATCGTGTAACACGTTCGTCGTAAAAAGTTTAGTCTTAGAAATTAATGATCTACCTACTCGTCCTTCACATATGACACTGGCAGCGCGCACCAGGTGTTTTACGGCGTACTTATGGACGGTGACGAAATCAATGTATATAATAGTAGCGTTCGCTTTTAAATCTTTCGAAAGGAAACGATTTATTTCCATACACTTCATCATCATTATCATTATAACCGATAGGCCTCTCCAATAGCACGTCACGGAGACCGATCTTCAGCTCTTCGCATCCAACCACTGCCAGCCACTTTACTTATATCATCACCATCATTTACGTTGTTTTATAATTTACAGTATATATCTATCTATTATATATATATCTATCTTATTTAAAAATAATTTCCCTAATATAATAATGACATGTTGAAATATTACCCATATCATCACGTCTGATCTCAAAGCCTGTGCTGTATCCAGACAGCTTACAAAAAACGTACATCATTGTTAAATACATACTTATATGTACATAATCTTACATAGTCATATAACATATAGTGGTATTTGTCAAATCATTATTTGTCCTGGGCGGAAATGGAACCGAAAACCCCCAGCTCAGCCGTCAATCACCAACTACTAAGCCAACGCGCCAGTCCAATTATAATGTTTAAAATGAAACCTCCCAATAAGGCGGGCAAGTGATATATTTACTGTTATGTGCATATGTTATATACACAATGGATAATAAAGAAAACCGATATGGGCGTCTCTTGAAACTCATAATTATACAAGCGTGGTCTATGTTAGGACGGATTTAAGCTTTTCATCAGGCAGGATCACAGCTAGCTGAGCTAGCCATAAAAAAGAAAAATAAATTTGATGTGAGCGAAACAGTATTTTATCCATTAAACTTTTTAGTAACGTTAAACAGTGGACAATTCTGTAAAAGTAACCTCCAGGCGTATAGTGTTTACGAGCAGCCGCCTAGGACCGCCAGAGATAAGAATGAAAGGAATCATATAATATTAATAAGCGAAACAATATAACACTTGATACAATAATACGGTATACTGTAAACAGTATAATTGACGGTTTTATAAACCACATTTTCGTAGATTTATTGACGAAACATTAGCCTCCTCCGCTCACAAAATATGTTAAAATATTGCTTTTTTGAGCAACCGTTCAGGATGCGATATGATTAAAGATAAACAAGTTATTGAGAGCAATTAGTCAAATAGCAAACGCAAATTACATACAAGAATAATATTGTTTTTTCTATGAATTTATTATATCTCTACACAGAAATGTTATGACGACATAAAAATGTGAGCTTATGATAATTTCGTTGTACAACGGATATTAACGCTGATAAGTATCAGATAAACATTTCTTAATCACATTTTTTCTATACATCTAATTAAACAAAGAGACAGTCGAAGCCATAGTAAGTGATCACCGTCGCATATAGACATGTGTAACACTGAAGGAAATGCCGATGAGTGGCCGGCATTGGAGGAGAGCTCTTTTCACGTTGTTCAATCTCAACATTTCAAGCCATGGCGCTCCGTAAATACCACACAGGGAAGGTCAGTGCGAGTTTTACACGTGCACGATAAAACAGTATTCACATGACTGAGGTTTTCGAACTCTAGAAATAAGTGCAAGCAGAATTAGCACTAGTCGTGATAGAAGTACACGTGATTATTCTATTAATAACGTCACGATAATTTGTCCTAAATTATCTTTGAAAAAAAAAAGGAATTGCAGCACTTCACGTGGCTCCAAGATAATCTGTAGTCCGTTTGCCAGTTGCACAATGACATTTTGCAATGCGCTCGACAGCCAGCAACGAGGACGAATGCGTTGATAAGATAACAGCGAGGCGCCGAAACAGCGCTAACATGCCTCTACGTGTGTAGCAATAGTGCGCGTTTACAAAGGCGTCTTGCGCGATCATTGACTGCTGAAAACGCGCGCGACATTCAATCGGTACCGAGAAATCCGCCCGTGTTTCCTGGAAGCGCTACTATTGACGCGCACATACACAAGCTGCCAGCGTACGTACGTGCGGCACACCGCCACTCCACCCACGGCCCTGATAACAGGCAGCCGTGACGAGACGTATCGGTGGTACTCTCGTTAACCGACTCGTATTGCGTGCCCCGGCTCGACTTACACCTAATGAAACAATTTGCGATGCGAGTTTATGATGATGCAGTCAACCAAGCCAAATAAAGAAGCCGGCCAAACAAGACGCACTTGACCACATCTTCGCGCGGCGCGCGCTAACCGATTATCAACTAATTCAGCGCCGAGATTTGATTTTATGTGCCTACGTAGAGCACACCGAGCATAATTTATAGGCATCAGCGTATAAGCGAGGCACAAATGAGCCAATCGACTCAATGTCGCCAAGCCACATGTAACTATGACACAAAATAATGTTACAAAAATAATCTTACGATTAGCTATATTAATATAAAACGGATACAAATATCGCAATATTCTCAAATGCTCAAGGGTAACATGAAAATTTAACGTATTCTCGTACATAACAAATAACTGTCATATTTGGCAAAATGAGTAGAGGACTGTTCTCGAAAGTTCTTAAGGTGCATAAAAGGTTAGACCAACTCGTATTCAATTATGCTAACACAATTTGAGCGCAAGTAGTAAATTGGAGGAAGAACATGTTATTGATAGCGTTCTCAATGAGGAAGGGCTCAATAGATTGATCGCGGTTCGGGGTCAGCGCGAGATGCCAACGGTCAACTATGATGATTCGACATGTGAGCTAATGTGCAATAAATATCAATGTGTGGCTCTTCAGCGGCCAAGATATTTTAATGTTGTACACAGTTGTATTCTTATTGGCATTAACTACCAATGGTGTTTCAAATACGTATATGAAAATGTTTCTAGTATATGAAAATGACAAAAGAATTAGAAATTAACCTCAAGCTGCGTATTCCCCAAATGACTTTCGAATTATACAAATTAAAATGGCAAATAGCTTTGACAAATAAGTAACGCGAATGAAAATAGATGGAAGATTTGGCAAGACGTGGCTGCGAGCGTCAGCAGTATGGAGGTCACAGAATCGCAGTCACGATTGGTACTACATGTAATACCCAGACCACAAGCTGCTCCGATTACAATATAGACAATGCTAATAGATTACTAAATAAGACAATATGGTACTTTAAATGATGTCTGAACGGAAGCGTACATAATATTGAGAAATTACATTTATTGAGTCTGGATCAATGCCCGGTGTGTGGCAATAGACTCACCACTTATTCCATGGGACGTAAACGTAACTGGTAAAACGTGGAAGTGTACTACACTCCTTTGCCTACCTCTTCGGGGATTACAGGCGTGATGTTACTTTTTTTCATATTTATTGATGATAATAAGATTTCCTTTGTCAAAATTATGGAATATACCCATTCAGTAAAGAATTCAAATTATTTAGAGCGTTGAACCTTTTGAAATGCCGCCATGGGATAATAATAGAGTTTAGTACAGACGCGAAACCTTATTATTAGGTGTGATTCGTTTTAACTTCCAATTTGCATGCTAATCAAGCCATCGCGAAGTATCTAACAGTTTCACTGCTAGTTAGTTAGCTACCATTGAAACACTTAATAGTTACAACAAACTACTCATTAACTCATCAAAAAACCACTCATCAACAAACTACTCAACACCAAATCACCCATCAACAAACTACTAATCATAGTTCGAGGGCGAATAATAATTGGTATTGTTACGGGATATTAAAACTACTCGAACTTAAAAAAATATGTTTATATTAGACGATACATGTGTGTAAATAGTTACTTTAGGACTTCAGGATAGGATCAAGCTTTAAAGATTCTCCCCTAGATATTATCAAATATCTTCGTGTACTAACGGGTCTACGGGCTAAAGATTACTTAAGAATAATGTAACATCAGGCCTGTAATCCCCGAAAAGGTAGGCAGAGGAGTATAGTACACTCGCACGTTTCACCAGTTACGTTTAGGTCCCATGGAATAGGTGGTTAGTCTATTACCATGCACCAGGGCACCGATCCAGACTCCGAATCACTAGTAGAAATTCTAAATTAGAAAAATCCAATTGTACCCGACCCGGGATTTGACGCCACGATCTCCCGATCAGCAGTCGCGTTTGCAACCACTCGACCAACGAGGCAGTCAACTTGAGAATAATGACTATTTAGAGTATTTAGTATATATAATCGAAAAAAAAGTTTTTCAATAAATTATTAGACTAACATGAAAGGATAATTTTCACGGGAATGAAGATCAAAGAATTAATTTTTGGATTGTGTTGTTTTAATAATTTTTAGTCTAAAATTCCGACTGTAAATATAACTTCACCTTCTAATTTCAACATGTAAAGTTAAAAGACGACATTTAATGTATCTAAATAACCAAAATATTACTAGTTATATTTTTTAACAAATTGAAACAAATTAGTTGTTAGTATAATGGTTATTTTAAAATAATAATTTAAATTACACTTTTACCATACAAATCCATATAACAAGAACAATACCGGTTATTACGAATATTAATAATTTTTCATTTACAAAGAAAACTAAAACTCACTTGGTCAGGCTGGAAGTAGTGTCGATGGGGGCGGTGGCGTCGGCCCGGCGCTCCGCAGCCGCGTCCACCATGCCTCTGCATCACCGCGACGGGCATCACTCGCGCCGCGCCACCTCGCCCGTGATCTCACCACCACCACCACTACACCGTGTACGACACTTACACCACCACGCACCTACATCACACTACCCCCTACCTACCACCGACACCCGATAGCTGAACACTGCGGTTGATATACGATACCGGTGTCGGGTGCCAGTTCACGGTAATGTACCTATATTACGCGACACGATAGTCCGTGATTAGTAGGCCTTCGCTATCACGAAACTTGGTTTTAATATCTGTAACAAAGGTTAAATGTTTTCAGTCCACATATTGCTTCATTCTGACGATATTATTACTGTTATTAATAATTACATATATCATCACCACACGACCCTTACTTTTGCTATCAGGAATTTAATTTTAAGTTGATTTTACGGGGTTCAAATGTCATTTTTAGAATGTCACAAACCTAATATGTCTGTCATAATAAATCTGAAATAGATCTAATCACCCACTAGGTGCACTTATTACAGTTAATGTCTGCAATCCTTACCACACAATTATTACATTTTACACAACCTCAAAAAGCAAGAGCACAAGATTAATCACGAAGTCCTGTTTTTAATTTCCTTCAAGAAATATTTCAAATTAACTGATTTTGTCAGAAGACATATTGTTGTTTTGGTTGGTATGTCGAAATGTTTTTCTCAGGCACAGCACATATACTGGACTAATATGTACAATCACATCAAAAATCCTAATACAAAACGTAAGAAAAAAAATATTCGTTGCCAATATGGTGGTCAATGTTCAGATGATTCTGTCACTATAAAATAATTAAAATTATTTTAAATAACAGACTATTATTAAAACCGGAAACCTATCATAATCATTACATTTAATCACACAAATTGTGGCTGGCCTCAATAAGGTTGACCTTAATGCAAAGGACCCCGAAGATGGAAATATGTGATTGCACTCATCAACCGCATGGTCTACGCGAACTTAATCGGTTCCACGAAAATTATATTTTGTCGCCATCAAGTCTGCTCTACATATAGGCAAGATAAATATCATATAGCTGTATCGTGTCATGTTTAGGAATAACTAATAACACCTAAAACTATATGAATAGTCTGCTGAGCCAGTATCTTTGCAGGCCTTATAAATTTTCTCAAAGTTATAGACAATATTGGACTTAGAAATCTCCAAGACCAGCTTGTGTTTGTGAAAAGTGTGATTAATGTAGAAGAAACATGTCAGATATTTAAGGAAATGCGCCATTGGAAAAATTCCTCATTGGTTGGAAATTCCCCATTTAGTGTTGATATCTTTGTATGTACAACATAGGGAATCTGGTCTGATTGTAAAATAATAATAATAACAATATTATTTGTTAAATACTATCTAGTTACAGTTATTTTTTATTACATTTATTGCTCCTATAATTCAAATTTGAGTACATCAATAAACAGGAAAGTTTTTTTGATTAACTTTTTTTAAATAATAATGTGCTTCTTTAATCAGACAGCTTATTAAAACAATTGCCACTCAACAATATCATAAGCTAATAAATAAAACAGCTACTGTTTTAATTGTATTGTTTTCACAACAAATCAATTTGAAAAAGACATTGTTTTCCTCAGGTATAGACAGTTTTACAAAAGGTTTGGAGGTTAATTGTCTTACAATTTTTGTTCATTTGAGTATTCATTTATTTAAACTTTTGCAGCACCTTAAACTAAGGGATACAAGTATGAGTATGTATGTATTATGTATTTTATATAGAAATTCTATTGATATGTGTCTACAGAACCATATAGTTTTGCAAAATATTTAATAAAAGAATGTAAAGATTGTGTGTATGTGTGTGTGAGTGAGTGTGTGTGAATGTGCATGTGACTGGTGACAATAACACAGCCTCCACCAGTTTGAAATCAGATGATTGTGTATGGACATGTCTCAAGATATTTGTCCAGCAGTGGACATCTAAAGGCTGACGCTGATGATGATATTGTTCCATAACATGTAGAAGATTTGGTTCTACTTTATGACAGTTAAAATCCTCAAATTTACTCCACTATAAACACTAATATACTAAATAAAAGAGTAACAACATAAATTAACTCTTATTGATTTCATAATATGCTTATAGGTAAATTATTGATGTAATTCCCATTCACAACTAGTTGTATCTTTGAAACAGAAACATTATGTAAGATAACTTGAAATGTGATAAAATATACATAAGAAATTGATCATTGTTGTTCATTGGCTTATCAATGGAATTTGATTGATATGAGTTCATAACTTTTCAATGTGCTATCATAAACACATCACTGGACTTGCAATAGGTAAGATTAATGGTATTACTGGACTATAAACCTATCTTTAAATTATCAACCTTAGACATTATAAATAGGTATTCCCAAAATTATGGGTAGATACTTGAGTTTGGTAATAAATTCCATGAATAGTACTTGAAAATGGTCCAAATGGGAAAAAATAGTGCAAATCGAAATTAACTTCAATATTTAGACAATAAAAGAACAACATTTGAAGTTAATAAACTATAAGAGGATGATAGTGAGGGTAGATGAAGAATGTCATAACAAGCAAATACCTATAAAAAATGTTCAATACTACGCAAAAAGTGTTGACAAATTCACTATCGTACTAATCATGGCATTGAAGTTTAACACTCCATACAGTACCTACTTACAATATTATGAGATCATCGATACAGCAAATAAATTTAAATATGACTCACCCGTTTATATACTAGCTACAAAAGACCGTGTAGGTTATCATTATCACACACAGTACATACTACATATACACGTCATAGCACACATTTCAATTCTATTCAATGAAACTTCGGGAATGTAATGATAAAAACATAATGCTGAAGCTTAAACAGAAGGACATTCTTCTGAGAAGCTCGGCTGAGATTTACTTAAAGGCAAAACGTATAAATAATCTTTGTTTCTACAGGAAGGGGGAAAGAGAAACAACAAAAATATACTCTTGTTCTATTTCTTCAAACTATTGAATATCTGTAAATCATACATGTGCTGCCATCTCTGGGTGCAGTTCCAAAATATTCATTCGAAATTTTGGAAAGCTTACATTCGCAGTTTTCTTTTTGTATATAATTTATATCCTTTGTGATTGGTGATAATACTAACGTATACAGTATTGCACCAATCCACGAAATGATAGGATTAAAAATACTATCAAATGATTGGTTGGAACACAAACTTTACTAACTCGTGTCGTTATGTTGATTTGACATTTTTCATTGACACTATTGTTATACTTGTAAAGACGTGATTACAATCTCATTTTATTATATTGTTTGGAAAGATACAATAATTAGATTTTTTTCATTCGAATTTTGTCAATTGACAATGTTGAGATCATTCCTGTTTAATCTCAACTTGGTTTTTGTGTGAAAATTACAATCTGTTGTTGTCTACAGACGTCGCGTCAAAGATAATATGCTTAAACGATGGACAACCCAAGAACAACCTTTGTGACAATGTCTGCATCTGTTGACTAAAATTTGAAACCTAATAAGCTTTTAACAAGGTCAACCGTCTTCATCAATTCGTAGTCGACAAAAATAAGTGGGAATCAGTACATATAGGAAAAATCGTGCGTTCAATCTGTCTTTGCTAACGATACAAGTGCAAGTGTCTGCGAAAATGATCTGTACTTTGTTTTTCGCAATCACAACGTTACATGAACATGGATGACCTAAAATGCGAATACGTAAAGAAAAAAAGATGCTTTGGATCGTCTCAAGGAGTGCGAATTAAAAAATGTAATAATGATTAGTACATTAACCATCGACAATCAAACGTAATAGTAGTAATATAAGACGATCAGTGAATCCCTCAGCATCAAAAGTGAAAATGTGATGTGTCAAACCGATTGTTTACCTCGCGGCGGACAGGTGACGGTGAGCGGAGCGGTTTGTAGAAGTGGTTCGTGAGGGCGGCGGGAGGCGGGCGGTATGTCGGGCCGTTCGAGTCCCGCGAACGGTGGGTACGAGGCCGTGGAGCCTGCGATGAGGCTCAAAGTCCGCAAGGATCTCTTTCCAGAGGTTCGCCTGCCCAAGATTTCTCCGACCTCCGACTCGGATACCATCCCGGAGGATATCGATGATATCTCGTGCGTCAAGCTCGAAACAGATTTCGAGCAGAGTATTGACGACATCGCCAATCAAAAGCGGCAAGGTGCCAATGGGGCACTGCCGTCTTTGAAGCGCTCTCGTCACAGGAAACACAAGCAGCACTCTAGACGCGATGAGCGCACCACGGCCAATGGATGTCTTCCACCCCATAGAAAAAGGAAGAAACGATCCCTCCGCGAACCCCGCGCCAGAAGCCCCTCCATAAACAGTGTAGTGTCGCCGCAAGTGAAAGGTGGCAAGAACTTGAACTTAGTAAGTAGTAGTGAGTGTCAAGTAGAAGAACGAGAGATGGAAGAAGCTGAAGCAGAGGAAAGTGAAAGTTCTGCTGATGAAGTGCTTCATGTACGCAGTGTAAAGTTACCGTTAATCAAAGTACCACGACAGAGTGGCAAGCCTTACAGCCATGAACTTAGTCAATTATCTTCAAAAAAAAGTAAATCAAAGAATTCCCACAAGGCACAAAGGACTCACATAGTGATACCATGTAGTGGCAAACCTCGATCTATGTTGGATATTTGTAGTTCCCGTAGCAAAAAGAAGTCTAAGAAGTATGGGTGTACACCCACATATCGGAGTCAAATTATGGACTCAAGCACCAAATTAAAGATTAAGATAAGAAGAACAAGTGTAAAGGAGACTGTGAGTATTAGTTTTCAGTATTATTTACTTATGAATTTTATTTTATATGACACTTGGTTAATTATGTACTATTCATCTATCTGTCACTTGATTTCATTATTATAATAAAAAAAATCTCATCAAATTATCTTCCTGTCTATAATATATTTTTTTATTGCATATCTCTTTCAATTAATATAATTATTTTTAAAAACATGACCTCATTTCTGGCTTAATTAAAAGAAAATTGAATAAACACATACAAGTGTGAACTGGATCCTCATCTCTAATAAAGGCAAATAAAATTGAACTAAAAGTGTATTTGTATTACAAAATAATCATTCACTGTCCAAATTATGGGGTTTTTGTGAGAATGCCTTTAATGCAGAGAAAATCTGGTTGATGTTTATAAAAGAGAAAGTTGTAAACAATTCATTGATAAATTAAGAGAACATTCCAACTTTGCTTGTAAACCAGAATAACTGTTATCTAGACAGTCTTCAACTTTTGGTAAATATTATACTAGTTGGTTTTGTTAAAATAGTCACAACACTGACTAAATGTTTATCACATTTTCCTATGGAAGTGTTACAGTAACATTAAAGATTTAATAACTATTAATATAATTTATGAGTTGTAAACTTGCACACAAAGTTTGCTTACCTATTTAGTGTGATTGTCACAAAACTGGTTTACCATATGCAAATTTATAGATTTGATTCCTGTCTGGGCAGACATGTAATGGATAAATTAAATGTTTGCTGTTCCAACTTTTGGATTTTCAGATTGTATAATTAAAGCAAAAACATTAAAAAATCAAACAATACAGATTTTTGGTCTCAGGTGACAAATGTAAAGCTATTATTGAAAAAAAAATCTAAATATTTTTTTTTCAATAATAGTTTTACCTTTGTCACCTGAATCCAATCCACCTGAATCCAATGTACCAAAAAATCTAAATATTTTTTTTTTACCTTATTAATTAATTCTTTGATGTTTCCATTTGATTGTATTCAAATTAACTCATAATGGATAACACTCAATATGTTAAAAAAATCTATGCAAAAAATAGTGCTTCTTGGCTATGTTTAAGTTTAAGTCTTTGACTTAGAAATTGAACCAACATTTGAAATGTAAACATGATTCTGATTTTGTTTCTTTTAATCGCTTATTGATATTTAAATCTATTGATGGTCAGAAATCTCCAAATTTGTTTTGTGTTATGAAAAGAGTGATGAATGTACAAGAAGCATGTAAGATCTGTAAGGAAAGACATATTTGGCAGTTGGTGCTCTCTATATATACAATTTAAGGTACTTGGTTTAAATTAATTTAAAATTGAGAGTATTTTACAAATAATTTCATTCAGATAGTAAATATAGGATTTTGTGTTAACCTTCGGAATATCACTTTTTCATAAACAACTAGCTGTACCCGGCGCGCGTTGCTAGGCCAACATACAAATATGTACATATACATACCAATTTTACAAACATTAATTTTTATATATATAGATTTTACTTATCGCACCAAAAATGTATTTTTCGAACTTATATTTAATCTTTATCTTTATCTTCTATTAATCAGTATTGAACTTGATACATGGAAGCGCCATCTGGTGGTAACTTCCATTAAAATGAATATCATATTCCTTTCCCCTGTGCAAAAATACATGGTCATACTGATTTTCATGACAATCGGTTGAACGGGGCAGA
>DWDT01004377.1:0-11299 GCA_018245595.1 Microceris scylla | reverse complement strand
GCAGAGGAATGCAGAATATTCCCACGTTTCACCGGTTACGTTTACGTCCCACTATGGTATAGGTGGTGAGCCTATTATCATACACCGGGCACATACCCAGACTCCGAACCACTACTAGAAAATCTAAATTAGAAAATTGTAACAAATTAATATAACAAATACGAAGTTTGCCCATTATTACTACAAATAAGTGTAGGTATGCTGTTAGGGACGAGTGCTTCTGCGGACCTTACGTTATGATGATTACCCGTACCTGAGTGTGGAACTAGTTTTGCGTAGCAGTATCAAAGAGAATGGGTCATACAACGCGTTCTACACAATGTCTCTCATTGTCCACATAACATTGCACCGTGTTTGCTTCATATATACGCTTCACGCATATGCAAATGGTCTATGTTCTACGATTTTATAAAAATACTGTAATAAAATAATGACTGCGTCGGTGGTCGAGCGGTTGCAAGCGCGACTGTCAATCGGGAGGTCCTGGATTTAAACGCATAGACGGGTACTATTGGATTTTTCTAATTTAGAACTTCCGGTAGCGACTCGGAGCCTGGATCTCTGCCCGATGTATGGCAATAGGATGACCACATGGAATACCATAGGACTGAAACGTAACTGGTGAAATGTGGGGGTTTTAGTTTATCCATAGTTTTGTTTTTCAATACAATAGTTATTTCTATTAATTTAATTATACATATTGGATAATAAGGGTGTCGGCAGCAGGGTTATTAACGGCTACGTCTGACTCCTTCTGGAAAGTGAATAGTGTTCAACTACTGATGGATGGAGCACCTGTACACGATGCGCTTGTTCCAGATCCGCGACTGGGTGTCCGTGGAGGTGGACATGCTGCGCGCGCAGGCCGTCGCCGTGGGCGACGTGGACGACATCCTGCAACAGCTCGACAAGCAGAAGGTATGTTGATCATCCAACTATTAAAAAGTTTTAACCGTTGGTCAGAGTTGGGTTGGGGGTGCAATGACATAGGCCCAAGAGACATGGAAGCTTACTATCATCATCATCAGTGTATTCCCGTCTACTGCTCTCCAATAGCACGCCAGATATATATACTTATACATTATAAACAATGACTGACTGCTTCTCTTTTTTTTATATATACCAACATACTTCATAGCGTAGGTGTTCCTATTTAATAAAAATGATTTGCTATGAAATATAACATTATTTTGCAAAAATATGGATGAATTTTTGTACCATTTCATTTATATCTCAAAAGCCTCTATGAGAAAAACTTCAAAGAAATGTGAGCATTTTGATTGACATCACGATAGTAGGTATAGAGAAGAAAAAATGAAGTTGTTGTTGTGAAGCCATTGTTTTATGATATTTGCATATATATTTAACAGTTTAATAGCTGTAGTAATGCGGTTCTTACAAGCAGGTACTCCAAAAAAGATTTTTAATATTATGTTAGAGTTACCGTACAAGTAGCGCCATCTAGTTGTCTTAGCGGTCATCACCCGCTAGAGGTGAAACTTGCATCTGTTGCTTTTCCAAACTGAATGACGGGGCGACTTAGTAACTTAGTTGCCTTTTTGTATTATCTTATGGAAATAATCGGTTTGATAAAAGTTATTTAATATTTCATAAATGTGAGTTGATACTATTCTGCAGTCCGTAAATATCCAAGCGGAAACATAGGGGAGATGAAGAAGTTGTCATGGTTCATATTAAGTACTTTCATTTTAATTTTTTCCATCGCTTTTCGTTTTTAATATCCCATAAACAAGACGTTCCGAGGCGGTTGTTTACGAAAGAATACGAGAGAGATATTCGCAAAGTATTTTAATAATTACATTTCGTTTATCTTCACCGTAAAATTTTTTGAAAGCGGAAATTAATTAAGCTCTGCCAAAAGTTGTTACTTTCATTTTGGAGTCATTTCAATTTTATTCTTAACGCAATGCGTTGGACACTTCGGTAGATAATTTTAAATTTTTTTTAATGGATTCGTTTCAATTATGATTTCGGTAATCAAATTCACTCCTTGACTACTCACACTTTTGATAATTCTGAATTCAATAGTTTTACCTGGCCCGTTTGTTTAGTTGTTAATAAGCTTGACGGCTGACTGCTGAGCTGGGAATCGTGTGTTCAAAACCTACCACATGGGCATTGCCAACATTAGCGGGACGAGCACAAATATTTGTTTTTTGTGTTGGTTAAAAAAATGCAATTACATATATATGTATGTATTTTATCAGCCGTCTGGTTACCATAATAAAGACTCTCTTTGAGTCTACTTCGCGATCAGATGGCCGTGTCCCACGTCCCAAGATATTATTATTCCGCACGAACAGTTCGAATGCATTGACAACTTTCCCAATGGCCCTGTCTATAGTTTGGTAAAAAACACACGTAGCTGTCAGTATCGAGCCGCGTCTGGTGTGTTTTAATAAATTTCGTTGCTTGCTTCAATCAACACGGGAAAAATATTTCCCATAACTGCGTATCCCATAAATTCGACGCCCCGTACCGCCCCGCTGCGAATTCCAATGAGCCATCTTTAGATTGTTCAAAGGTATAGAACAATAAAAACAGTGGTATTTTGAGGTATTTTGAGGCTTCTGCACGTTACGACTTTATTTTTTATTACTTTACGCTACTTCGGTACCGGCCGCGCGGCGGCGGTATTGGCAGCCCTTGCGGAAATGAAACCGAATTTGTAATTAGTATTAAGTTTTTAATTACGCGTCATTTCACAGAAGATAATTGTTGGCCAGCTTGGCAGACTATGGCCTTAATCCTTTCAACATGAGAGGAGACCCATATTCCAACAGTGGAATTATAATTAGTAGATTATTATTATTATTATTAATTGTGGTTGCGTGATTTACACATTACATTGTTATTAACGGTAAGGAATCTTGCGTGACTATAAGGTAATAACAATAATAAGGAACCTTCTAAAATAGTGGCTTAGATACTAGCGCGAGAGTCCCCTGTGCCTGGACTTGAAATCCTGGCACGAATATCTGACTGTGCTATTATACCTTTTTAAACAATTAAAGTCACTGTATACAACAGTGAAGGGTAACATTCTGAGAAACCGTAAGCATTTATGAATTATCCATAAAATCTACTAAGGCGTATAATAAAATAATAATAATCGACCCATTATAATTCCACTGTTGGAATATGGGTCTCCTCTCATATTGAGGGGGTTTTAAGGCGTATAAATTCTGCCAATCTGCAATTGATCATCGTAGCAAGGCCTTCACCGTTTTCATTCTGGGACGAGATACCCGTCCAGCAGTGAAGTAATAAAAGGGTTGATGATAATAACCGTGGTAAATTATCTATAATAGAACTCAGTCCTCAGCAGAGCCCTTATTGATGACACGATCTCCTTAGAATGGCTGAGCGTGGAATAACATTAGATTTTTTCAAATTTCAGACAGCCTACGTTTTCAAATAGCCCTCAACATCCTGCTTACCCTTAGGTTTCGTCTGTAACGTTGAAACACTGTTGGATTATCATGTATCTTTTTACTGTGCCCAAGCGGTCTGAATAAACATGAGGGAGTCCCGGTTCGGCTGAAAGTTGCCAATAAACAAAAACTTTTGGAACCGGCGATTTCATTCAACGGATTTAAATATTTGAAACTTTCGAACGTGCTTCGAATGTTACGCTTTGTGTCTCTGTGTGTGTGTGTCAGCTTTAATTTTATCGAAGACAAGCTTTTTGGACACCGAGTTCTATTGCGTATAAATATTTTTACTTACTCGTAAGACGGATCGTCGTATTCGCTATTCGTTCATTGTTCCCGTTTTGGGAACGGCTTCGCTCATAATGAGAAGGTGTGAGGTTTTTGTGATCGCAGTGTTAAAATTTACATATTTAAAATAAAATTTGCCATAAATGTAACTCACAAACGAACCGCGCAGGATCTCTGTTGATTAAAATTTTCAAATGAATGTCAAATATATTCAGTTGCGGATATAGTCTTGTAAAATTATTGTAATTTATATACCTTATATGTATCTCGAAAATATTAGTAATAAAAATTGATGAAAATACAAAAAAAATATCTATACGTACGTAGTACATACTGTTACAACTTTCTCGGATGAAATTCTAAGAAAATTCCAAGCTTAATTTAGTTTTTCAATTAATGCACCTGACGTGCTTCGCCCCCTCACATAAATAGTCAAATCCTATTTAGGGGTCCCCAGTGAACCCTAAATCACCAGGGGCGAGGGGCAAGGGAAAGCAATAACCTCAGAGGCCTGTCCGAATTCCGCAATATTGTAATTTGAAGGGACCTGACAGGGAATAATTTTAGCGCCTTTTATGTTAGTTATGAGGGTGAAGGATATTGAGATGTTTTGATGGTATTCGGTTTCGGGAGAGCGTCCCTAGCACATTTTATTCTGCTTATTTGGCTGGAGGTGTTAATCCATATATCGATAGATATGAATAATTTTTATACCAAAACTGGACCACAAATGTATGACAGTAAAAAAGAAATTTCTAGATTTCAAAATAAATACGTTTTTGAATTGTTATATAATACTATGTACCTAGTTTATATAGAGATTAAAAATCTCAGTTTTAGATGTAGAGTCAAGCGTGGGTTCAAACTTGTCAATTGACAACTCGAATATAAAACCCTGTACGCCTCGTCGCTACACTGCATCTAACTGTAATATTGTTAATAGTTTACAGCTTCATTATATCTCCGTAATTCACAACATCCAGGGTATTCCCAGATTGAATCCCGAACAAAGGATTAATTTACCATTCTCAGAATTTGTCACAATGGATCCCAACCTTGCACGTACAATAACTGAGTCGTATTTCCATTAACGCGGCCATTCTATACAATCAGCTTTTACACTCTTGAATACTAAAAAGCTTAACTAAATTTAAGCGTTATTACAAAATTAACTCTGTTGTTTTGATTTAAGGTTGTTTTCAAGTGTATATATGTGAGGTCGTATCGTTAATGACAAAATGGTCGTTTCGTTTTTAAACGAGAAAATGGCAAATTCGTTAACAAACATATTAATATCCACAGTTGAAATACTGCTTGCGGGATAAAATGCGACTTAATAGTTTTTTTGTAAAGTAAAGAACAGTCGATCTGCCTTGGTGTCTTTCTTTGGGGATCATTATTGAGGCTGAAGGTCGCTGAGTGCACCCAGCACACGGTGGCGATTTCGATTAATGCCGATTCTTTGGTGTTGTCAAAATTAGTCTATGATCATGTAGCAGTGGCTGTGTCGGCAGCAGTGTAGGTATCGTGTTACTGGAAATCGACAACATCGCATTTGTGTAAACGTGGCTTTAGTAACAGGAGCTAGCGACTTTCGGTAAAGATTATAACATTTTGTCAATTAGATGGGATTCTAAATTACAGCTTTAAGGAACCCGTTAGCTTCCGTAAAGATTGCTTTCACGTGTGCTCTTACCTTCTACATTGCCAATCACAGAGGAAAGATTTGTATAAGCGTAGTTTTTGACATTAGAAACTAGACAACGCTTAAACTGATTTTTTTTTTATTTACCACCGAATTTCGATCGCTACTGCGCCATTAGTATATACATATGTATATGTAGATACAGATAATTATTACGTGCTGAAATCAGAGATAGATTTTTATTTTAAAGTATTTTTGTTCATAAGTTTTTTGTTTTTATTGAATTTACAAATTTGAGCGTTATTACTTTAAAGTGAATTTAACCCAGATAAGCCTACTGTCCTATATTTAGGACAGTAGAAATAAAAAAAATATCAGAATACCCTCTTTATCTAAGATTATTTAGTCTTATGATTTGCAGTAAGAAACGTGTCAGCTTTATTAGAAAAAATAAAAAGACAGTTATTTTAACAGTTTTTACCTTATATTTTACCTTATAAGTGTGTAATAAAAGTGCGTTGCAGACATGGCAAATGACAGGTATGTATAAAAAGTTATATTTTACTCGTGAGTTGTTTTTTTCTGTGTTAATATCTAGTTGATAACCTTAACTTTTGTACTAAATAAATATTCTAGCAAAATAATATAAATAAATTACGTATAACTTGTTACAAATACTAACGTACTATATATAGGACAGTAGGATAATATACATGATTTTAGTACAATAATACAACTTTTTCTTTACAGACCGTTAGCTGCGCATGAAATTTTAGATGCTTTAGAAAATGTTTCTGATAATGAAGAAGATTATAGAGAACGACTGATATGTATTCTACCTCCTCCTGTTGATCCTGACTGTCTCACTGACGAAGATTCGGCTGAAGAAGATAATGTAACTTTGAATAATTTGCCACGAAACATTCTGCTTCAACCGGCTGAAGTAATGATTCAAGGGCAGATTATGGTGAGTGATACAGAAGAAGAACCTTCTGATTCTACAGGTCGAACTAAACGTAGGCGTACCTACGCATGGAGAAAACGGGACTTGGCAAAAAATCCCGTGAATTGGCCAGATGTTCAAGGCGCTTGCCAAGATAAGCGCCCAATTGAGTGGTTTGAAAACTTCTTAGATGAAGATGTTATTTCGTTGTTGGTGTCAGAGAGCAATAAATATGCTGTCAAAAAGAATTTGCCTGGAGACATAACCACTGAAGATATAAAATGTTTCATCGGCATATTGTTGGTTAGTGGTTTTTAATTTTTTTACTGGGACGCCCTTGCTGGAAGAGATAACAAAGAAAGGCCTTTGTTGCACTGGGACAGTTCGAGAAAACAGGACATCTAGTTGTCCTCTGATTACATCGAAGTTACTGAAAAAAAAGGAACGTGGTGCTGTCGATTACAGAACGACACATGACAACACGTTCATTATTGCTAAATGGCATGACAATAATATATTCAGTATTGCTTCTAATGCTGTAGGAATAAATCCTAAACAATCTGCCAAACGCTTCTCACAAAGTGAAAAGAGAAACATTGTCATAAAAGAACCACATATGGTGTCCATCTATAACAAATATATGGGAGGAGTGGATCGGTCTGATGAAAATATTTCACATTACCGAATTGGTATACGAGGTAAGAAATGGTACATGCCGTTGCTCACACACATGATTGATCTTGCCGAACATAATGCATGGCAGTTATATAAAATAAATCATGGAAAACTGGATCATCTTGGCTTTCGCAGAAGGGTAGCAATTGCTTTGATTGAATCAAACAGAAAAAATGCCAAAAGAGGGAAAGCCGACCCTCCCATCATGAACATGCTGATAGTCGTAAAGACCAAATGAATCATCTGGTTATTCCTCAATCGAAGCAAACACACTGTCGTCAATGTCATAAAAAATGTTTGACACGTTGCAAGAAATGTGATGTTGGAGTGTGTGTCAAGTGTTTTGAAACATATCATTCATAAATAGTGTTAATCTAGTAAATTACATATAACAATGGGTAATATAATCAATAGTTATCTAATAAACTACACTTTTTGATTACATTCTGTTTTGTCATAAATGGTCTTTTATTTCCTCTTATTATCCTACTGTCCTACATATAGGACGGCTGTTTCCCTGAAAGCCTTACACTTAATTTTTTTTTCATAATTTTTTTTATGTTGCATAAGATCTAATAAACTAAATAATGTAACTTTTTTCAAAATTTTCAAAAAATTTTAGTTTCAGGCTTATCTGGGTTAAAAACCAGCCCGTCGTCTGAAAGAGGGTAGAAATCCTCTTTCAGGTGTTTTTTATGTTCTACTTTACAAAAATCGTATTACAAATATAAAAGGGCGGTGCGTAGACAGATAGCATGTGCAGTCCTACCACATTTTACTTCTCGTTTTTTGTCCAAGTTCGTCGTGCATGCCGTTTCGTGATGGTGGCACATGAACTGAAATTGTCTTGGTTTTTTTGGTGTTTCGCAGAAAAGCCCCCAAAGGTGTTTCGTGCTTTAATTCACGATTTTTTCTAGGTTTTTTTATGTTTTTGTAGCTTTCTGGTTTAATTGTTACTTTTTGAATGTGAAATTGATTTATGTATTAACTTTGAATATGTCTATTTTAATTTAACAACTATTTTGAAAGGAGCTAGCAGCTACTAGTATGTCGTACATGTTGATAATATAAAGTTAGATTTTTAACTTGAATATATGTCTAGGCTTTTTATGTGTATTATCTTTGCAACCGCTGCGGCTGTTCGCAGTGCGCCCGACCTCTCAATATTCTGGCTTCGTGCGCGATACGGTCCCCGAGGCGTTCATATAATAATCAGTCCGTCGTCCGAATTCCGCGAGTGTTTCAACTCGGAACTAGTTCCATGGGAACGGCCCCAATACGCCAAAACTTGCCTTCGAGGACATCTTCAGTAATACTCATACTTTAATGAAACCGTAATTGAGAACGTTTTGACTGGAGGTATTTGGTTAAGTAATTCAATAAAATGGCACTGAAACATCTGAACTTGAGCTGTGTTATTATAAGTTTGCGCAAGTGAGTTAAGGTGGGTGACACACTTGAAACTCCTGTTGCATGGGTATAAAGCACCTGCGGCATCGATATGTAGCTACTCTCTTAACTTTGACGTTACATTGCAATAATTATTATCACTCCTAAGGGTGGTCGCCAATGTATTTGGTAAGTACTATTTCTGAATTATTATCACTCCTAAGGGTGGTCGCCAATGTATTTGGTAAGTACTATTTCTGAAGATACTCGTATATTGTAATATATCAAACATGGCGTTTATTTCATGCCAGAATGCAGTTTTTGGAAGTGTCTTCTATAGATAATTTCAAACATTGAAAGTATTTATTACTACGCTATGTCCTTTCTGGCGTAGACTGAGCCCAACGAGTTAATACATAGATTATTTTAAATTATAATATAAGCAATGGGTCATCATCATCATCATCATCAGCCTAACTCAGTCCATTGCTGGAATGAGTACGCGTGCACAATTCGTACACATTTACAAATAACCACCAAGCCCATCGCTTGGTGCTAGCTTCGTATTGATAGAATAACAAAAGGACAGACTAGACGGCGAGTGCGCGGCGCGCGGCAACGACCCGTCCTGGAGCTCCCCGGCGCGCCACTGTGTCTGTGCCGTGACATGTTGCAGCGTCGGGGCTTTCCGAACTGGCAGATTTACTAGTCCCCGCTAGAAAATCAACATTTAAATGTTTATTTAGTGACTGTTGGTATAAGGAATAAAGTTTCTCGAAATAAGTTTATGAACTGAACGTTGGAATCGAATAATAATATTCACTGAACATGGTATACATTTATATCTTGGCATTATATCAAACATCATACATCATTATACATCTTATATTTATACTTGGTATCTTCGAATTAACGGATGGGTATTTTAAAAAGATGAATGGGTCTAAGAGTGCGACTTGCTCTTCGGACCTTGTGCTGCTTCTTACTGAAGCAGACGGCGGCACTTTTTCCGTTCTGTTTCTTTTCCATTTACTGAAGGCGTCGGTTGCAGTATGTAGTTGCTTCATCATATGACCAAGGTTTGGGTCCGTGAGAAAGAGTGCGGTGTTATCCGCGAATAGCGCCATTTTAACCCTGTGGTGCTCGGGGATGTGGCTCATATAGAGCGTGTAGTGGGGGAGAGACAGTGCGGAGTCCTCGGGTACTCCAGCCCTTAAGGGGCGCGAGGATTATCTTAGGCCTTCGACCCTGAAGCAGAAGCAGCGGTTTGACAAGTGAGTCCATTACATTATTTGGCTCGCTTAAATATACTCGGCTTGGAACACTGCGCATGCGCCAAAAACAGGGATGGACGGGTATCGATATTCGAAAATAACTTTATTTTATTCTGTCTTCATAAAAACGAGAAAAATTTTTCCTTGCGCTGGTTTGACTATTTAAATTGTAATTACTTTCAGTCATATAAGTCCTTTAAATAAAATATCTGTGAATATGCGATTGGTGATTGTACGAGTGGTTAAGTATAGTTACGTCATGAAGGCAACAAAAAGATCAGCCTTGTTTTTATTAGGCACTACAGTCTATTTAAATTTAAACTAATAAAATACAAGATGGTCATGTACATTTGAAACTTGTTATTGATAATTAACTACCTTTCAGGGCTCGCAAGACCACTCACTAATATTCCACTAAAGCAAATGTAGAATTATTTAATAAACAAAAAGACCCTTTGCCCTAAAGATAAATCTTTAGGAAAAATAGAGAAAAAATCCATTTAATGGGTAAAATAACATGAATACAATTTATGTTGCATTTACTGAGCTGAAAGTGCTCGTGTAATGTACAAGCGAGAAGACTCATTCTATCTACTATCTATAAATTAAGCAAACAACCTGTTTGGCAAGGACTTCCATTGTTTTCTCTTAGCTTTTTTGTTGTGTTATATTGAGTGGTAAAAAATCATCCTGTTAAAATATCCACCTTTCCAGAAATTCCCTTCAGTTATGGTGCCTAAATTTTATCGACATTACATTTTCTCGACATCTGTCTATCGACTTGCCAACAGCACTGTTTTTCGCGCACGCGTTCTGTGTTGCCGGGTGGGGAGGTTGCTAGGCAACCGCTCACGCCGCCGGGACGCGGCTGGCCGCTACAACCGCTTTGTAGGCCATGTGACTGTGTGTAGTATAGGTATTTGAGTATCGTTCTGTAAGTTATCAGTACGGCTCCTGCTACGAGCCAGTGTAGGTGTCTGCTAATGTAATCGTAAAACAAATTGAAAAAAGAAATATGTATATACCGTGTCAATGAGTTCAATAGCATGTTAATATATTCAAATTGGGTAATCAAATAAAAGTTAACGAGCTACTAAGTTAACAATTTTAACTATTAACGTGTATCCCAAATATAATGTTGGTTTTATTGGTCAATTATTCTTTCTATTAAATATGAACTATACAATCAAAAACATGACTCAATTCATGTTATGGACGGTACCTTATTAGTATTGATTCCTTACGTAAATTGCAAATTACATAATTATAATGAATGTACGAAGCGTCAACGTCGGCGGGGCTCGTTATTAAAATGAACCTTTTGTTTTATTGATGTGTCGAAATTATGTTAAGCTACAAATCCGGCGTCGGTTTCACGTTTAACGAAGCAAGCTCGTAATCAGAGCTCGGTGCGGTCGATGCCCACTGTTGCTCGATTGTATACACACATACATACATAATTTGCCTCTAATCCACGGCAGCAACGGATTTTGGCTAACTTAAACAAACATACATGATGATACGTTAGATTCTTTCGTGGGCTACTACTTTTGTAAGGTCTTTCGATATATTTGTAATTTATAAATGTTATTCCATCTCTTTCGAAATATTTAGGGACGGTAACGTACAA
>DWDT01004376.1:0-11301 GCA_018245595.1 Microceris scylla | reverse complement strand
CAACTAGCATCTAATATAATGTTTTTCTGTATCTGTGTTCATTTTTTGTCTATGCGTCTGTGCCGTTCGCAAGGAGGTCAAGTTTACTTCATAACGAGGTTTATTTGGGTCTGTACAGCAGTCACTTTCCTTATCTGACAGTTTCTTTGTTTTGCTACTCATTATTCTCATATCGGATTTGAATAGTATGAATCATCTTGTCATGATATTTATATCATTACGTTACACGTCAATTTGGGTGTGTGGGTATCAACATGTCTTACTATAGAAGTTGCCATTTATACTTTCACGAATATCATTTGCTATTTGTCTGAATATTGTGTTGCCGTTTGACTACGTATCATTTACAATTTGCATAACTAGTATTTTCCATTTCATTGAATATCATTTTCCGTTGAATTTCATGCCATGTGATAGAATATCATTTGCAATTTTACTGTAAACCATTTGGTATGCTGATCTCTATGGCGACTTTCGTGCTTATTATTAAAAGTATAAGTATTTTTATACCTAATAAATAATTATCTAATTTAGTATTGGCTTGCCTGAGTATTATCTACTTCGTATAGTATACCTAACACCAAGTTAAGTAAGGTTTCTACTATGTTAGGGCTTTATATATTTATATCTGAATTCAGTTCAATTTTCGGGTCTATCTATTACTGGTTACCAATACACGCAAGCTACATAGTTTCAAAACACAGAAAAGATAAAAAACATTATTATTAGTAAGCTTGTATAACTCTTAACACCGTGTTTCCGTCCTTCCATGGGAACACCCTCAGGAAGTGAGACGATTATTTCTTTGCAATCGTAGTTAGGAAAAATGTCAGACTGACATTCGTCTAAGTCAGACGGTTACCGGCATTTGCACTGTGATGGTGGTTTTATTTATTGATTGTAACTACTTCAAGATTTATAAAGACTTTATCGAATTGTATACATTACTGCTTTCAAAGAAACGTATCGTATATTGTATCGTAACTGACTAGATATCTAAAAGATAATAATTTGGTAAGCATGGCAAATAGTATACGACTTTTAATTAGAAGAATCTTGTAATTTACTAGTAGAAATTATCTGGAATCGATGCTCAAATATTTCTTAAACATATCCAAGCCTGCTAGACATATGGCCTGGCCTATGCGATGTGGCGATTAAAAATACACTTGGTGTTTGTTGGAAATTGGATGCTTCTCTTTTTTCACACTTGACGTTTCTAAAAAAGGATGTATAGCATATATCTTCCCATACATTTCTAGACTTGAATTCGGTAGCGGAATATAAATGGGTTAAAGTTAAATACACTACAATGATTATTGTAGAGTTAGAAGCAGTTTTACTGGTTTCCGGCAGCCAGTACAGCTTAGTTTATCAATCGGGAGCAGACTTCCGCGTGCGCCGCTTTCTCTCCGCGCGACTCTTCTCGTTCTATCGATGTTTAGCTTCGCTTTTGTTATTGATTGCCGTGTAGAGTCAGGTTTGCATGACATTTATTTGATAATAAACGGTCAGATTGTAGCTCGGATTTAAATAGGAATGTACACGAGCTTAAATTCAAATATGGTTTTTTATTCGATCCCTAGCATCCGTAATAAAGTCGTCTTGCTTGAATTATTCCGGATTGCCTTAAAAATTGCTTAAGGATACGATGTTCATTAAGCATGTAAAGGTATGAGAAGTCGAGCAATTAATTAATCTTCTACGGAGATTTTATAGTTTATGAATTTCGAAACGTTTACTTTTTAATTTTTGCAATTTCCTGCTTGATTAATTGTAATTAATTTACATGTATGCCTCAACGAAAGGCTATTTAATTTATTCTGAGATGTATTTTAATGAAGCTTTAGACATGGAAGCTAATTTTTCAATATAATATAAATAAAAAAAGATAATTGGCGCTTCGTGTTATCTGCCTCCGTGTAAGGGAGTTTCCACTCAATAGCCGATGACATGACACCCGTTATTTCATTATAAAATACTTGATTTCTAACTCAAACCATAATATGTATACACATCTTTTCCTCCAACAGGTTTTCACGAAGCGATCGGCGAGACGATAGCTCTCTCCGTGGCTTCCCCGCGGCACCTGCAGACTTTAGGTCTTGTGCAGCGCTCGGTAGATGACACAGCCCACGACATCAACTTCCTTTTCACCCAGGCGATGGACAAACTGGCTTTCCTGCCGTTCGCCCTGGTCATGGATAGGTGGCGATGGGACATCTTCACGGGCGATGTCAGGAAGGAGCAGTACAATTGTCATTGGTGGCGACTTAGGTAAATATATGGATTGTTCTATTGAGAGTCTTTAGTTAGTACTGGTGTGTGACTTTAAGATTTATTGTAGTAAAACTAACTCGAGGATCGAATCCAGGATTTTTCGATCAGCAGTCGCACTTGTAACAACTCGTCCAACGAGGTAATCTGTAGGTTTAAATTTGACAAAAATGTTTTTCGCATACATTTCTAAATCTTCATATTTCAACAATTCATTAAATTTAAAATTGGTTTATTAAAGGTTAAAAATATTGTTTTCATTATTTTTTAATTTGCTACAAACATTTACATATATACACATACATACATACATAACCGTTACAAGCACGTTATAAATACATATACATACATATACCTATATACACACATAACAGTTATGTGTCCGACGGCGCAATCAATCACAGGCAGGCCATCCTTGCGAGCGTCTGATTATCGAAATTAATACGTTAATGCATGCGATGCGATCACAGTTATTAGATAACGCCAATTATAACGTAACGTACATAACGCACGCTCCGGTGGCTACGTACTAGGTCACTGAGCGTTACTTCATTCCTCCAGCTAATTAACTCTATCTAGAATATTCATAGCGTATATGATCCTGCCGCACTTGTGAAGTAGCTGATGTATAAAGTATATATCCGGAACATAATAATAAAACAACAGTTGTATGAAGCGAGTGATGAATATAGAAGAAGCACGTCAGGTACCTGTAAAGATAGATTTTTGGCGTTTGGTGGTCTCCGCCTACCTGATAAAAGACCTGGCGTCATACCGTAGTCATACCAAGTCGTCATACCATACTCATACCATAGTCATACCATAGTCATACCAAGAGACATATCAGAAGAATGATCGCCTCTTCGGCTACATACGTGCTTTTTGTTAGATGAAATCAGTATTTAAAAAATCATTTTATTTTTATTTTATTTAATTAACAGATTATTTAATCAACAGGCGACGTACAATATCACAAATTTCAGCTTCTGAAAAGTTGCAAACATGAACAATCTTTGACTCTTTTAATTACGCACATACATATGATAAAGTTTAATAAAAATATTTTATGCACGAGAATATGGACTTTTTAAGAAAAAGCATTCTTTCTGATAGGTATATGTTGAAATAGTTCAGTTGAAATCAAAGTTGGTGCCTGTTTCAATCGAAAAAATAATAGTGTTCAAACATGGCATCTAAATGTCAGATTAGAAATGGCGCCTAAATGTCAAAAAATGTCAAACAAGTAAACTAGACTGATAAGCTTAGATTTCCTTAAAATGGAGATCGATTTAATTTTCTGTAATTATTATATTGTTACGGCAGATTCTTTACAGGGAAGGCAAGGAGCATAGATTACCGATATCCTTGTACTCACAGATGTGGTGTATTTCTAATACCTTACTTTATGTAGGTATATATAGGTACGAGAGTTTTGGAAAATTACATTTGGGAAAATTCGATTATAAACACAAGGATAATGCAACATATTATAAAAATAAAAAGTATCGTCTATTTGAGTACCTTAGACCAGTTTGCCTTTCACACTTCCATACCGATCTAGTTCACGATAGCGCCGGGGTTAACACACGGCCTTGACTGTAGAGTAACGGGTTCGATGCGAAAGCAAAAGTTGTAGTAAGACGAGCAATGCTTATAACCGCAGCTTACAGTAAAAGTGGAAATTCAATGCTATTGAAACTGAGTTTATTGTGTGAGTATGCCATGTTTTTAGCGTATTGCGCTAGATGTTAGCGTATGATGTTCCTATTAAGAATTTTGTAGAAGTTTTAAAAAAAGTGAGCAAAGTAGTATCGCATCACCTTTATTGCTGCAAATTTTGAGTTGTATTTATTAAATTTCTAGATTCAATTTTTAAGAATAAAATGACATTTGATAACTTTTTGTCTAGTCAACAAAGACAGAACGGAATTAGAGATGCATCGACAGCAAAAGAGAGTAGAGAGTAAGAGTAAAATTCATGAGTATTTCGTTACATGTTTTTTTGAAGACCTGAGACGGAACGAAATAAAACATACACTATAAAAACGTTTTTATGAGATACGTATGAAAAAGAAAGTTACCAAGTTATATGTAAGAAACATGAATTAACTAGTATAAAATATTATAATGCAACCTAAATGAATTAAAAAGAGGAAAGTTAGATTTATAATAATTACGTATGGCGAATATAAATTTTATATGACTGGCATTACTGCGCTGTCCGTTCCAAATTTAAAAAAATGTCAATTTGCAGTTATTCATCGCACTGTCAATTTTAAGTCTTACAAAATCTCAAAACGATGGAAACTTTAATAGAAAACCTTAAACATAAACTGTGTATGTAACATTAAGAGGTTCATTGATTCCTCAATGACTTCAACATGGTTGATTTGTTCTTCGGAAGTTGCTTAAACTCTTCGGTCTATTTGGTATCCAAAAAAATGTATATTTAAGTAGATCAAGCGCAGTACAAATTTATACAATGTTCAAAAGTCCGTGTAAACGGTTCTCACGGAAATCTTTACCTATCCATATTCAGCAGCTGAATTCGCTGTTTCAATTAGGGCTGTCAAATGAAAAAAGCAAGCCGCGATATCTGTAAGTGAAAATAATTGTATCGTTAGAAAATATGTCATACAAAGTAATAATACTTCTCTTAGTATTTTTTAATGTTCTATGTACTCTTGGACATGGTTTCCCTGTCATAAAGATAATGTTTGTAGTCCTAATGTACCATGTTCGCCCGGTGCGGCTAGGCAGGCTTTTACAAAATGGAATACCTACGTTAATTTTATAAAATATTCATTTTCATTTTTTGACAGCCAATAAACGCTTCGATAGTTCTTAGAAGATTTACATATACAATGAAAATCGCTGAAATGAAATGAAATTAAAATGTAAAACTGTCAAGAGTCAGCCCTAACCTTAATGTTAGAATTGATAGCTTGATTTAGTAAATTACTTTGACAGAAATTGAAAACTAAAACTGTCAAGTGCCAACCCTAGTGTTAATGTTTGTATTTCTCGCATCTATGACCGTTTTAGCGTGTAAGAACATGTAGCGTATTTAAATTGGTCGTATTGTTACGTAAGTCGAATTCGAGTGTCCATGTTGGCCAACCGGTCCGATTTCGCGTAAGTTCACATGCACATTTAAAATTACGTTACGATTACAAATGAGTTGCGTTCGGATTAGAATATTTCGGAAGTGTTTCTAACGTAACCTTGTTTGTAGTTTCTTTTCTGTTTTTACTATCGTTTTGTAACAATTCAAAGAGATTATGTTTTGTATTGATTGGTTTATGTTATTTATTGGATACGTTTTCGGATTTATCAATGGAATATATAGTATTTAGGTAGTACTATGCATATAACAGTCCATTATTTTGAATCTGATTGTATGTATTTGAATTTATGAAATAAAACCGACACGGCTGCATTGTATAGTAATTTTACTGAACTATGGCATGTTGTATCGTACTTTCAAAACACAGTCTATTAAAATATATCATTTCTGCTGCTCAACAGCATTAATTTGATGTTGTTGTCGATAACTTTCTTACATCTCCATTAATACATTTTTCCATATCAATATCGTAATTTATCTCAGCTTCGTTTATTAATGCTAGTAGGATGAAAAAATGAAAAATATACTGTAACTTTGATTTGGTTTATAGGGAGCAGTATCAAGGCATCAAACCTCCTGTACTCCGTTCAGAACTGGACTTCGACCCTGGCTCCAAGTATCACGTACCAGCCAACATCCCCTACATAAGGTGAGTTATATTCTTAACATATTGTTGGAAATTGATCAACTGTAGATTTCCGAGACAGCAAGTCATCAACACAAATCACGACAGTCATCGTCGTAACGTCATGACTCTTCATACTATTGAAAAGGTCACGGTATTTACAAATGTAAAACATTGTATTGTTAGAAAATCGTTCCTAACAATTTTGTATTTACGACTGTAGTTCCAAACATAACTCTCCTACCACTTAGAGAACACTGTTATCCAGTAGTGGGAATTTAAATAGATAATAAACAATTTCTTGAAAATTTGCCAGCGGTCAGATACTTAAAAGTTGCCTATACCGGACATTACTTAACAGCGCATATAATATGCGATAAGCGCGCGCAACTAGGTTACGAGCGCTCGAACTATGCAGTCAATTTAAATGAACATTGATCGACATATTTCAGCCTGGAAGTAATTCTCCAAACCCGTTAAAATAACTAACACTATAGTTTCAAGTTGAACCGGTTAACAGAACCAAATAACGTATGGCTTAGTAACACCACGTCGGGGATTAATAATATCTAGTTTATAAAGCGTTACGTGAACTTTATGTAATCGCTGTATAGAGATTTCAAAACGGCTTCGCTGTGAATAATGGTAATTTAATATCTCAATGCTGGCCCGCTTAGTGTTTATATACGTTGGTTCTTATTTAATAATTGCGCAAAAACTCTACAATAATTTATGAGGTGTATATATTAAATTAAACTGTACGACTCTCTTTTTTTAATATAATTATGTAAAGAATCGTCTGGGTTGTTTCGCAATACAGTATATCCTCCATTTCTTCTCGATCCTCTCCATTTATAGTAGTATTTATTTATAGTATTAGATTTATTAATGTCCAATCGTATTCAAAATTATAATGATTACTTGAATTGCTTGCTGTGATATTTTATAGTTTCGAAAATCAAAATCTTGCAAAGATATTGAGCTGACTGGGTTTTGTCTATAGCTCATTTTACTAACAATACATTGTATAAAAAGCTTGAATAGAAGACAATATTATGTTTCAAGTTGCAATGGAATGTAAAATTATTGTATGAAAATGTTTTGTCTTGAATTAGTAACGAATTCAATTAGTTTATTCTATATCTTAATTCCCAACTTTCTACAGTAATGGTGGGTAAAATAGTAAAAAGTCTTTTTCATTATAATTATATGCATTGAAGTAATTGTTGTCCATTGACTTTGTCACCATTTTCCCAGTTGGTTCCTTTATAAGAATTAATTATTATGCTTAAATATAATATAATATTAATATTTTAATAATAATCTATATTTTGAGCTATGTTTTTATATAGAAATGTTAATAACGCAAAGCTTAATGAGTTGGACTATAAGTTTTAGTTTATAACTGTTTACAGAATGTTGCATTAAGTTTTAAGTAAATTAATTTGCCTTTCTTAATTTCTTTTATGTTAATGATATTTCTTAAGATAGGTACATGTAATTGATGTTCAAAGATTTTTCATAACATTGAATGGCAAGGTACAAAAAATAAGAATAATAATTAATAATAAAATGTAGGAATACCTATCTCTCCGAAACTGGCGTATTCGTGAAGAGAGGAAGCACGTCAGGTCTGCAAGTATAGCGATTTTTGCACTCGGCGCTCTCTGCCCACCCCATAACAGCCTGGCGCGCCGATATTATATAAAAAATTGAGGAAAACAGCGGTGGTTGTGTAACAAGTGAAAATCCTAATTATATGTCATGGGATTGCGTAGTGTTGTAAGGAGTACCAATAAAAAGACTTTCTAATTATGTAAACAAATCACAAATTGCACCCATTACATGATCACGGCGCTGTTATTACTGTGAAAATCCACACTTCGACGGCAGATTGATGTTCGATAAAGTTATAAGAATATCATCCGGTCATCAATAAAAGATATATTAACGTATTACAAAATTTGTATATTTAATACTTTCGGTATTAATTATAATATTTTATTTTAACGCATATTTCAGTCGCTAAAAATAAAACAATACTTATAGAGAACTAAACACAAGACAACATTTTAAAACTAAAAAAGAAAACAAGAGATCAGTACTGTTAGTGATGGAGTTCGTGGCCTTCGAAACCTCCACTGTGGTCCTCGAAGCCGCCATAATGGCCTTCGTAGCCACCGTAGTGACCTTCCAGACCTTCCGAACCACCATAACCTTCATGAGAGATTTCGTGCTTCTCCTCGTGGATTATTGGCACAGGGATCTTGACTGGGTATGGAACATGTTTTTCCACTGGGTAGGGCACATGTTTCTCAATATGTACTGGCACGGGTCTGTCGACTGGAATCTTCACGGGGATAGGGACCTTCTTCTCTACTGGGTAAGGGATGACCTTCTCGACGGGGTAAGGTGCTGGTACATGAACTTTAACTGGGTAAGGCACTGGTTTCTCCACGTGTACGGGCACTGGGTTGTCCACGTGTACTTTTACGGGGTAGGGTACGGGTTTCTCCACTGGGTAGGGCACTGGCTTCTCTACGGGTACTGGGACGGGCTTCTCTACGTGAACTGGTACGGGGTTGTCGACGGGCACTTTGACTGGGTAATGGACGATCTTCTCGACTGGGTAAGGTACGTGCACTTTCACGGGCACCTTGACGGGGAAGTGGACTGTCTTCTCCACTGGGTACGGGTGAGGTACGGGTACCTTGACTGGGTAAGGGATGTGTTTCTCCACTGGGTAGGGCACGTTTTCATAAACCTTTACTGGGACGGGCCTGTCGACATGCACCTTCACTGGTACAGGCACCTGCTTTTCAACTGGGTACGGCTTGGGGATGTATTCCGGTACTTTGATGGTTTCCTTGACAGGGAAGTGTACGGTCTTCACCACGGGGTATGGATGCGGGACGTGCACTTTCACGGGGTAGGGGACGTGTTTCTCAACAGGTACAGGAATGTGTTTCTCTACTGGATATGGCACGTGCACCTTTTTCACAACCGTGATAGTCTTCTCGTGTACCTCGTGGCCGTGGTCTTCGAAGCCGCCAAAATCCCCGCCGATGCTTCCGTGGCTCTCGAAGCCTCCATGGTGTCCGTAGAATTCCGAGAGGCCCCTCTTGTCTTGCTTTTTAGATTCTTCAACGGGTTTCTCTTCAGCCTTCGCGTCCTTCTCTGCCTTTTCCTCTGCCGTGGCCAGGCTTATAGCCACGGCCAGGATTAAGGAAGACCTCTGCAAAAGTAAAGGAGATACGATATAATTACAAGAGAAAAATCCTGAACAACACCAGCTTCAACTTTTTAAATATTAAAATAGTCTTAAGTCAGTTTTCAAAAAGTATATTATTAGTCAAATCTGTTATAACTTTACTATGTTCAAAACTGTAGCCAATTTTGAATAAATTTCTAGATAGTGTTTTTTTTTTATAAGAGATCAATATTTTTCTATTTCACGAAAGCAAGGTACTGACCAATAGTTTCATGTTCGCCTTGCTTGGTATGAGCGAAGCCGACAGCGGAGTGTGCTGTTTCCCACACGCCTCTCCGTTTTATACCGAATGTGGTTTCATAGATAATGTTCATACTTTCGCTCGCTCTCGTTACTGTGTGTTAATATGTTATATATACATATATGTATGTTTATTTTTTTTTTATTCCGCAAAAAGATGCGCCTTGCTCAAGCGCAATGAGCCGATCGGAGATCAATTAATTAATGTATTAATTGGCGTTCGGTGTTGCGATAATTTGATTGCATCGGAAATTTTAAGTGATTATCATGTATTGAATGATTGGTCTAATTTATTTATGTCCAAGGATAATGATATGCTTTATAGGTTGAAGCATTTAATGTAATCCATGAAAAATACATAATTATGAACTTAGTTGCCATTGGAATGTACGTGTATTATGTTATCCATTGAATTGAATTCTTTGGCCAATAGATAAATATAAAGACTATGGTTTTTTTTACTCAGTCTTCTAAAGAATTAAAGTTTCTTTTTGAGTCTCCGTTGAGCTTAGTCTTAAGCCTTACGAGACGTTAGACGTTAAACTCTTTGGAGTTGAAAAACGTGCTCAAGATCAGGCACATTTGTAAACGCAGGAGGAAATAACAGAGAATAGTAAATATCATTATTGTTATATCAGGCCAGGTCCTTTACGGGGTACGTGGGTAGCACCGAGTGCCAAATATCTCTATACTTACATACCTGACGTACTTCTTCTATACTTAACATTTTCTTAATACAATCACGCGTTTTTCGAGAAGACGAGACTTCTAACTATCCTGTCAGCCAGTAAATACAATAGTAAATATATATATTGAGATAACTAACATATAACCGTCTAAACACTTATTAGACGGAGTTTATGATAAGGTAATCAGATAGTTGATAGATTACTTACATAAATTTCTAAATTCATAGTTAAGTAGACAATATTACAGCTAGATATAGAACAAACATTCACGTTCACTACAAAAATATTGTCTTAAGCGGAAATTAAACCTACGACTCTCCGGTTACCAGTCACGGTCGCTAAAACTGAACCAATAGGTCATTTTTAAAGTATTTGTGTCATATAGTTGCTAGAGCTTTAAGTTCAAGAGAGTATGCAAAATGCAACAACTGGATTACGTAAGAGGTCAATGAAATGTAAGTATTTTGTTTTCCTCTATTGTATTTTAAAATCGCGGTTTTTACGATCGCTTCTTGTTTATTCATTAACGATTACTCATTAGCGAATACTCATTAATGAGATTTGTAATCATTAAGCCGATAGGAATTATTATTTATATAGTCATAATTACATAGAAAATTGATATGGTGAAACAATAATTGATTATTAAATCAATGTCGTTTGTCGAAAAATTTCAAATGTCAAAAAATCTATAATTAAATAAGGTTCTTAACCAGATTGTTTACAAAAGCATAAATAACCGCAGGTCTTACTGAAATTGTTATGTACGATAAACTGAATTTCAAAATTAAAATTACGTTTATTTTTTCCGCTTAAATCGACATTACTTTAAGATGCCTTAGCATTGCAAATGTTTCGGACATCTCTTAACATAACATACCATCAAGCCTGTGATTTTATGAAGGGGTAGACAGAAGAGTGTAAAGCTTCCACTAGACGCACGGCAGGATCCCACCCTTATCTGATAAATATCCGAATTGCCAGAACAAAATGATTCAAATCCAAATTTCTTATCTAGACTGCCAAGGAGTGGATCACTCTGCCACTGCTTGTCTTTCCGGACACATAATAT
>DWDT01004375.1:0-11302 GCA_018245595.1 Microceris scylla | reverse complement strand
TGCATTACTTGACACTGGTAATCATAAATAGTGTAAAATATTACGCAATCTTTCGTGGCGGACATTTTGCATAAATTTTAGAGTTATCGCTCTGTGTGCATACATTTTTAGCTGACAATTATTATATGATTATTAATAATATAATATTTATTTGTTATGAAATAATATTAATTCATAGTACCTTAAATTATATTTCATTATTTTATTTGGATGAAAATATTGAATAACATAAAGAATGCGAATGTTGAGTTAGAACTCTCTGATACCGAAATGTTAATGAGAAGAGATTAAGGCGAATAAAGAAGGTGATGCATGTAGAAGAAGCAAGGCTAGAGCTATTTAGCACTATTTATCACAGATAATAACAATAATAATTAACAATAATAATTATATTTCATGAACAATGACTTCATGTAAAAAGCTTGTATTATAACTAATAAAACAGAACTTTGCACTGTACGTGGTCCATCTCTGAAAACAATGAATATCTATTAATTATGGTGTATTACAGTTATTTTCTATGTTACACAGTATCCTATGCAATAATTAAGTTTTGTTAATTAACTATTATGTAATTTACAGTAAGTCAGTATAGATGGTAAAATATTGATCGAAATAACATTATATGACAGGTCTTTGATCTGTTACTAATTACTAAATTTAACTGCTAAATTTCTCCCAGTTCTTTCGTAGAATTTCGTAATCTAGCAACATTCAATTCGCTACTTGCACCCCGTCCACAGGCATAGATAAATTTAACGGTCTTTATTAACGAAAAGGCTGATATTTATTATCTGCGAGTTCTCCTGTAACGTCATCATAACATAGATATATTAAGCGTAGAGTAGGGGAGCCAGCCTAGAATCAAGAATGTGAGCCAGCCTTCGAAACAAAGAGAAAGCAAATGAGGCTACCTATCTCCCTGTCTCTCTCTACTCGCGCACGCACAGGTAGCGCTAGCGTGAGTCATGCCTCAGTAGTGAGACAGAGAGAGATATAGAGTATCGCGATCGTTTCTCTTTTTCTAACTCTATATGTAATATCTCTATGATCTTAGTACACATAGATGACTTTCTGCTTGTTCTATTGTTGTCACACATGTAACTTTGTCAAATTCAACTAATTTTATTGTGAACATTAAATTAAAAATCATTAGCTAAATCGCTCTTCTGCGTCCACAATACTTTTGCAACATTATGTAGCTATTAATTAAAATGAAGTAGAGAATCAAAGTTGCTGGTAATCTTTTGTCAATAAGATTTAGCTCGTCTTATACTGAAAAAGCATTAAATAATTAATTGTCAACACATCGCACGGCATTTTTCACCCTTACTAGCTAGCTAGGAAAAGCAAGCAAAGAAAAGTGTTTCCAGGTGTCTAATACAAAATTAGGTTCTTTCATCATTAAGATAATTAATAATAATCGACTTATTTAGCATTCCACTGTAGGAATTTGGGTTTCGATTCATATTGAGAGGGTTAAGGCAATGTACCTGGCCTGGCCTAAAAAAAAAGTGCAGGTTTCCTCACGATGTTTTCCTTCACTGTTAGCAAGTGATATTTAAATTTAAAACGTACGTTTGTTATGAGGACGCGCCATGGATTTCAACTCAGCACCTTCGACATTTGCTTCGGCTGTACACATTATACTTGTGATAAAAATGATATATTTCATAAAAATAAAGTAACAGAAATCGTTGCATTTGCAGATAACTGGCAAGTAATTTCACTTCTATCGCATGTGGGTCCTACGCAAATTTTTATATTCTAAGTCAGGTATGTATACTATCGTCATATTTTATTTTAAGTTAGGTATGTTATAGTAATTCGTTTATTACTTTATTTTTATAAAAAAATATTCTTTACTGGTGGTTAAAGTACATAATTTATTCTGTTAGGATGATTTCCCTACTACAAGCAAAACAAAAAGTAATACAATGTTCATCTAAATTAATAAAAACATGATATACGTTATGAATTCCGCAAATTTTTGGCATTCAAATTATATATGCTAATAATTTGAACATTTGGGAAAATTAAACAGAATGTTATGGCAATGCGTTTCCGGCTACATCGAAGATTGCAGAATAAAACGGAATAAGTTAGGGATGTGAGATTAAAGGAAAAGAATCGAGTGAATAAAAATCGTTTTTTCTTTATTCGAAATTAATCGATATGTTAATAATCGAGTTAAATTCAAATAAAATCGATTTTTTTGGATTATTTAAAAGTAAATGCTTTTCATATTCCAATATTAATACAAAGATTCATATTAACAATTTATTATATTATAAATCAAATAAAGTTAAATGATTTAAAAACTTATCAATTCAAAACTAAAAATCAAAGGCAACGTTCCTTTAACATTTCAAGGTAAAAATTAGCAAACCAAATAGCTTTACTTATATAAATTTTATTACTATTATGTCTTATTTATTATAATAGAAATGAAATGATGAGCATCCCAACAAAATTACAAACTTATTGTCTTAAAAAGTAAAATATAAAACAAATAAAAAATAATTGCTATAAATGTCCAGTCTTATTTTACTTAGTCTTAAAATAAAATACTCAAAATTAAAGTTAAAAAAACTACTTATAATCTCAAAAACTAAACTAAAATACAAATCTTTTGCTAATCTATAAGTTTGAATAATAAAATAATAATTATTATCACAGATGTCTACGTATGAACTTAATTCGAAATCCAGTGCATAGATGGCGCTGTTTATAAAATTGAAATTTACTGCAAAATTTTTTCATCTCGCGTATAGATACGAGCTGTTTCTGAAAATCGATTTAAACACGTATTTAATATAATCAATTTTATAATAATCGATTAATGTTGTTATAAAATCGATATTAAAAATAATAATCGATTAGAATAAAAATCGATTATTTTTCCATCCTTAGAATAAGTTTCTAAAATGTATGATACCGAGCTGGATATTTCGCTAATAAAATACAAAATCATATTTCATTTACTCTAAATGCATACATTTTGTTATAATACATATGACAATTTTAAAATAATTTGCTTTTGACAATGCCAACGATGACATTTGAGAACCGTCGCAAGTGAGAAGTTCTCGCACGTCGAGAACGACGGGTTGCGGTAAAACAACAATCAATCAATACTGCCATACCGATACACTAAGCCGCATGCGTTTAGCGTTTATACGAAGATGTATTAAATAAAATGCTCAGTAGTGTTCGAGGCGTACCTAGGTGTACTAGCTGAATTTCGGAGCTCACAGTTTTATCGATCCGGCCTTTTCAGGTAAGTGATAGCTACATTTCGGTGTGTGAATATTGCAATTATTGTAGTATCTATGTTACATTTAGTACCGTAGCGACGTCGACCTTGACAATAAATCAGCGACGACAGATTTGATACTGTGCGCGGCGGAGACCCCTGCCAATTTAAATATAATCACCGACTCTCCGCTTCTGCGACATTGCGTTTGAAAACCGAAAATCGATACAGAATCCCGTACTTGTTACAGCGTCTGCACGATGGAGTTCGACATAATACAATTTATAGCCAACTCTCTGAGCATGATTACCATATTGTCATGCCTTTTCTTGAAAGTACCGCAAATTATGTACATTCGGGAGAGAAAATCTGCTAAGGGTCTGTATGCTCAAGCCATGTTGCTGGAAATTTCTGGGTAAGAAATTTGTATTTTTTTATTTTCTCGGAATGTTTTATTTTTGAAAAACATACATTACTGCCGATTTTGCATGTTGTCTTTCAAAAATGAATCTGATTGATTTGATCTAGGTGTGTCTGTTACTGAACACCTTCTCAGTTGGGATCTGGATGGTTTGGGTGGCAACCTTACAATTAATATATAATAATAAGTCAAAGATGCGAGATGTGTGTAGGAGATGTGTTATATGTAATGCTTCTTGTTTCTGTTCAGTCAATTATTTATATACTGATAATAATAGCTACCTTGGACACCTACACAGACATCTGATCCCAAAATAATCATCTAAGAGCTTATATTATGCTATCCAGATAGCTGACGTACTACATTTACAAACATACATGTCACATACACTTTTTTAGAGAAAATACTTGAGCTTATTACCCAAATACTTAACCTGATATAACACAAACACACAACTCCCGACACAGCAATGAGGTTCACAAACAGTTAAAGCAACAGATTAGTCAAATTACATAGACAAAAGCTGTAACTATTGTTAGTTACTGTAACAGTTGCATTTGTTTTTGTTTGTAACAATATTCCATAGTATGTATGTATGTATGCCACAAATGATTTTATTTTTAGATTCACTATAATGATTCTGTACAACTACACCAACAACTACAATGTGATGACTTACTTGGAGTATCCCATTATAATTGCACAACTGTATGTGCTGATCTACTATGTACTGAAGTACAACAACCTGATGAATCTCCCGATTGTACCCTTGGCTACTGCTATTTACTTTGCCACAGTCTTCGGATTTATCCTTGGCATTATCCCGAAAGAAGTCCTGGAGTACATGGTGGTAAGTTAATAATTTGGGCAGAAAATTCACATTCTCTTCAATTGCATCTTATGAGAACAGTTTTTTGATCAAAGGAGACTTACTTTTGAGTGATGGAATATATAATCTGAGACTGAAGTTAATTGCTAAATATTTTCATTTCAATTGGTTTATTGAGTATGTTTTAAACAATTAAATCAATATCAAATGGAATATTTGGTGAGCTTATTGCCATATATCAAGCACAGTTCCAGACTAAGAGCAACTATTTGAAATTCCTGCTAGAAAATCTAAGTTAGAAAAGTCCAATAGTGCCCAACTTGGAAATTTAACTCGGTACTTATTGAACAGCAGGCTTATACAGGCAGTTTATGTGTTTTTTGTTCTAGCCTCTGAATACTCCTCTGAGTGGATGTGCTAAGGTGACCTATATTATTGGTATTATAAAAACTGGCAATGCGGAGGCGGTCTCATTAACGACATGGACCATTTCGCTACTGACTAATGTGTGTAAGTATCAACATTCGTGATTTAACAAAGTTAACACTAAATTGATCAAAAACAAATGGCCAAGTTTGTCTATGGGTCTCTTGTCACTAAATTTGAGAAGATAGCTAACTATTTCTGAATAAAATTAGCCAATGAAATGCCTGATTTTATATTTCTCTTTACTTTTTTCATGACAGCATTTCAAAACATTTTTATTATGAAACAGTTGTGCCAGAAACTTTTTTGCACAATCATTTGTTTCGAATACCAAAGACAACATTGTTATTTTAAAAACTGGAGGACTTTTTATTAGAATTGGCAGAGAAAAACAGATGTGTTCCACTTATGAAACCTATATTTTTTCCTTCTATTTTATTGCACTGAACCAAATGGCACGAAGAAATAAATTAGAACACTTATGGTTTTGTGCATTTCGTTGTTGTCCTTAGGATCTCCATGGGATTGAATATAGGTTAGATTTATATTATAGGTTTTTTCCTATATAATGAAAGTGTACCTATATAGTGAAAAGGGTTCTTCAAGAAAAACGGAAAGAGAGCTTTTCTTTAAAGTCGGCAAAATATTAGGTACGCCTAGGGTGTTTGTCCAACCAAATAATTTTTTTTAAAGTTCAAGTTGGAGTAAACTTTTGACAACAATCATCTAAGGCTAAGTTTGTTTATATGTGTAATTACTAGAAACAATATATTATTGGATTACATTTACCAATTTGTTCCATTTAAAATACAAAAGTTACAAATGGGTGTGTAATCCACTTCCTGTTAAGTGACCTGTGGCCCATAGACATCTGTAAAACGATCTTGAATAATAATGAAGCTTTATCTGATCTAAGTCACATGTATTGTAAAAAAATAACAAAAAGTATTGATCATTATAAAGATATATTTTAACTTCATTTACATAGATTAAATATTAGATATAAGGTTTAAAAATATTCTAAGAAATATTAATGTACGTTTCCCAGATGTTTCTATTACAGCGCGACTCTTCACGGTCTATGTTGATTCTGCTGATACATACCTGTTGATAAACTTCATCATGTCGTCACTGCTAAGTTTCGGAGTGTTAAGCACGGCCTTCTACTACAAACGCAAAGTTCGATCTGCGGCATCTGCGGCATCTGCCGCATCTGCGGCACCTGCGGCAACTGCGGCACCTCCGGAACCTGAACCGCAGCAGCGTCCACGCAGCAAGTTTTTCGGCAGCCACAACCACAGCCACGACGAATAAACGACTCGACGATCCGATATACATTAATGTGCAGTCAATCAGAGTAACTTACCATTACAATTATTGGCCTAATATTTTCTGTGCCATTGAATTATCACATATAATTTATAACATTAAAATGAAAAAAAAAAAAAAAACTTATGAATGCATGGGGTATTTATTGCGTTGCATATATTCATATTAAGACAAACACATGAAGATTCAAAAGATACTTTTGTGCAACTGAATGATTGTGGGACACAGACAAAGAAATTGAATTCTAGTTACTATGATTGACTTCACATACATGATGATAACTTTTTGCTCGATTCTGTGTATGCCAAAATAATTGTAGTTACTAATTGTAAACAATTATGGCATTCTAGTTTATAAATGATTAGTTTGCATTTAAAGTTATATATTATTAAATAATATATTGTAGAATTTTATTATTTTTACTTTAGGTACGTATATTAAACAAGCAAACTTTGTTTTGCATATTATTATTAAAATAATTTCTTTGATGACATGTTTATAATGACATGACATATTTATAAAAAAATATTTTTATTGTTTTCATTGGTTTGACTTAACATTAGTAAGTTAATGTATCTTTGCAAACTGTTTAATTTGCGCAAAGTAATGATCAATATGATTATGGTGTTATTATTAATATGTATTTGAATATGGCTTTTATTCATAACATAATATAATTAATTATCTTACTGATATAGTAACTTTTAATCTCTTGATGTTTGTAGTTGAATTTTAATCTCATCTAATTGGAAACTAATATACTAATTAATAATTATAATGAGTCTCAATTACATGTGTAATATGTAGTTTAATAAATAAACCATAGTTAAATTTAATTATTTCAGTAATAGTGAAAAATACTAACCATTTGTGGCTACTATATACTAGTCACATTCATAAGTTAGCAATTCTGCAGGACTTTAAATTAATTTAAATATTTCAATAGAGAATAGGTATTATTCATTATTATTCGCCAATGTTGCCAACATACTTTTAGATTTGTGATTTTCTTGAATAAACCTTATATTTATAGTTTAATGTTACAGTGTTCCTCTTAACTATATCTTTATTGCTGCCATAATTTTATTATGAGTTTCAACTGTTCAAATAGCTAAGTCACTTGTTGAAAATTGTATTACAAAAAAAGGTATTTTTTATGTCTAGTCAATGTTGTGATCCACATGATGCCATAGTAATGAAAACATATACATATATGGGAGGTTTAAATACAAGTACAGTTTTTAATCAATTCAAATTTATCAATATCACTGTTCTGTACAATATAAATGAGTTTTCATGTAATTTGTTCTAAAATTTTATGTATCGTAAACTATTCTTGAATTATGATACTTTGTAATGATAATGTATGCTTTTTTAAACTTTTACAATATCTTAATTACATTCCATTATTAAATAGAGTTTTATTATAAAATTAGCATGTATTTATTTATTGTATAAGTAGAAAATGTTGTTAAAGAACACACAGCTTTCGATAATCTCACTAAGTTCTAGAATAGTTTTTATTTCTTTGGACAAAGGTAGTGTGCAATACTAACATTTTCAATTTTACTTACCCTCTCATCATATATATTAAGTAGCTGCCTGCAGTATGCAGTAATACATTAATCTACTTATTTCTCTCATCTCTTGTTGAGATCTGCTTGGTTTTTAAGGCTTCAGCTTATTGTAAAGCTTTATATAAAATCTCATATTATGAGATATAAGTTAAGTTTATCATACAAAAAGCACAAAATACTTCATTTTTTTTTCGAATCACATAGTTAAGCCTGTCATTATCACCCCTTTTGAGCATAACTTGTTGGGTGTCTAGATTTTATTTTAGCTATCATCATTGTACTAACTATCTACCTCGACTTCAGTCAAAACCGATAAACTGCTTGTTTTGGAAAGTATTTTAAAAACAATTTTATAAGAAAATATTGTCAATTAACAAATCTTCATCAATTTTTATTTATTGACTATTAATTCTGATTAAATATTTGTAATAAATCTTACAGCTGTTAATAAATTTTTTAGTAGGTGAATAACTAAAAAGCATCTTTTTCAGACATTTTAATTATTTTTAACACATCCAATATCGTCTATAATTTTAATAAATGTAATTATTTTTGTCTTCTGCACTATAAATGTATGTTGCACATTTTTAGAAATATGTTCCTTTATAATAATAGACATTAAGTATATAAATAAGCGTAGTTGTAAACGATTTTATTTTTATTTTGAAATTACTGTTAAATTATTCCTAGGTTTTTAAAATTAGGCCATATTAGTTCAAACAGTTTGAAAAATTGTTTTAGTACCTACTTTTTAATGTATCTACATTTGTAATGAACGCATTCAATATAATTTATTGATTATATTACTTTTAATGAAATTGGATTGTTTAGTAATTAAAATTTAGATATTATAATAAATGAACCCAATCATGAGTGTTTCATTTTATACCTATCTGTGAATGTAGCCCTATCCAATCGATGTTATTATCCAATAAAACATTAAAATAGCGCCCATCATGACATAAATGACATCATGGTGTCGTATATGACGTATTCTTAGGCATCATGATTTTTGAGTAGATTAAATTTTTGCAACACTTTTTGTGCGGGCGATATATTATCTATTGTTGAAGATTTCATTGTGAATAATTTAGATTTATTCTCACTATTTCCAGTTTCATTATATGTTGATTTATCTTTTCTTAATCGACTGACTATGTTATTTTTAGAAGAATATTTGTACTTCGCTAAAAACATACGTGAACAAAGAACCCGCGGAGACATATCAAATGTTGTAGATGTAGTGTTTTTGTAATCAGTGGACACTAATGAGTGACGTGTAGGAGAGCAGTTATATGTTTCACATCTGTAGATTTCATGAGATGTTCCAGCGCGTGAACTTTGTATTTCTGGTAGAGCTGGCAAGGTTATAGGGTCATTCGATTCGGATCCGTCACTTGCCTCTGGAATTTCATTCCGCATTTGCAACAGCCCTTCCGGTTCCTGTGCTCCAAAACTGTTTCTACTGGCTAGTCTTCTGGCTTTTCTTCGTACTTTAGCTTTAATTAATCGAATTGCGCTTTTAGAACTATAAATATATGCATTTTGATCTATGTACTTACATAATGATTCAGCTTCCTCTTCAGGTGTAAAATGTGCATCACGAAAAAATCCATAACCATGACGGAGATCGTTTATTCCCTCCGTTACTAGCCATGAAAGTGTACACACCACTAGTGTGACAGTCGTAAACACTGCTACGATCGTAGTTAAGTCTGGGCTATTCAGGTCATACTTCATTTCTCCCAGGATGCCGTATGTAACTACATTGTATGTATATTTATCGCTGTGTAGTCTACAAGTGTAAAAACCAATCAGATTGTCGTCCCCTGCTGCCACAAGTCTGAGCATTCTTCCGTCTTCAATTAATCTTATATTTTTATCCCTAAGCACTTCGGTCACTGTAGTATCCAAAAGAAACCAAAGTGCGTAGTTATGAGTATGAACGATCTTAGCATGAAGACATGTTAAATTTAGGTTGTTTGAAAATCCCCATCCAGTTTCATGATAAGAGCGAGATATACTCGCTGTTCTCGATGATAACTGAATATTGCCGTTCTTGTAACGTTCTAAGCTGCAATTATGAAGGTCTATCAACATATCATTAGCAATCAAAGATGCTAAAATTCCCGAGAATGCAGGAAACTCTTCTAATATTTGACTCTTGACAATTCCGGGTATATCACCAAGGTAAAATTCGTCATGGCAAACCGACATTGATTCAGTCATTGTATTGTTTTTTCTACCCTTCTTAAGGTTATTATTTAGAGCTTTTCGGCGCCTCGTCTTCACCTTTTCTGCATATATTATATGCAATTTTTCTTCAGTATTTAATGTTGTTTCGATTGTGTTTGACCCTCCAATTTTAGACAATGTTATATGCAGCCATTGATTAGAAGGATAATCGATACTACTGGTCCTTTCAGATCTGAATTCGCCGATAGCTAGTTTCATTTTTATCCTCATATTTTGTAGAATGATGTAAAGCCAACTCTCTCTTGTAACATCAGACAGAAACAAAATTATTCCATTGTCGTGCATTGGCTTCACAGTTAATTCTAAACGCCATTCATTGGGTTCATTGAAACATGGTAAACGTATATAATGATCGTTTTCTAGAATCAAAAAAGCTTCGTCTGTACTGGCTTTTTCATAAGCTACATTCGAAGAATATGTAGGGTGTTGATCGGCACGCCGTTTAGGCCTACTATCACTTTCAGTTAGAATTGATAATGGACTGAAATTCAATATTAATTCTTGTATCTCACCGTTAAATCGTTCACCAATGTAAATATTGATAGCACTATTTTCTAATTCGGGATCACAAGGAAAAGACTCCTTGATGGACGTTAATGCGTTATCTAAACGCACTATAGCAGATTCACTGCTGATAGCTATCAAAGCAGTATGCCAAGCTTCAGGCTCAACGGCCATTGATGAACAAATTCGAGAGAGACCACACGATTGAGACATACCACTGACATCTAAACAAATGTGCCACTTCTGCAAACTTAGACGGACATATGGGCTTTGTAATGAACCACGACGAACTAATGAGCCAGAAGGGGAGAGTGCCTTAAATCGAATATAGAAATGAAATAGTGTCGATCGCCTTCCAGGAAAATTATACTGCAGATACGAGTCTTCTTTTAATATAACAACTAAATGCGTGTAGACTTCACAAGGTTGCATATAACAAGACCCTGTTTCGGTTTTTGGTCCATCACAAGGTTTACCTTTTCCAGATGGTATTGGTTTCGTGCATGATCTAGTCCTGGATCGCCGACCAGCGCCGCACGTTTTTGAACAAGGTCCCCATGGTCCCCAACCAGACCACCCACCATCTAAAGAACACTTATTATTATAGCAGATCACTAGTTGATCATGCTGTCCTCGACAGTGGGTGCCCCAGGTAAACGAACTGAAAGGAAAATGGCTTTCAAGGCAACTCCTTTTTCTTCTAC
>DWDT01004374.1:0-11303 GCA_018245595.1 Microceris scylla | reverse complement strand
ACGTTTACGTTTCACTATGGAATAGGTATTCTTAGGTAGTCTATTACCATTTACCGGCGATAGATCCAAACTCCGAGCCACTGTTAGAAATTTCTACCAGAAAATCTAGGTTAAATATCCTATAGTAGGTACCCGACCCGAGAATTGAGTAAAGGACTTCTCGAACAGCAGTCGCACTTGCAAACACTCGATCAACGAGGGAGTAAATAATATTCATAAAATAATAATCATCATCATCAGCCTATCCCGTCCACTGTTGGAGGCCTCTCCAATCGCATGCCACTGAGCTCGATCTTCAGCCCATTAATAATAAATTAGCTTAGCTCTATTAATAATATTCAATAATATTTCTTCATATTAAAACATTTTACTATATGATACATTTATTATATTCAAGCTGAATGGAATTTATTTAAATTACATTTAAACTAAAAATGAGTAATAAGTATGACTAATAAATGTATAGTCATTCCTATTAAGTTACAGTTAGTACTTTACAATTAACATTGTTGTTAGTAAAACCGCAAAGATTCACATTTCAACAACGACAAGGTGTCCTAGAAGTATCAGGGGTAACAAGAGGTATTTGCGGTAATTGTTCATATTACTTAATTCACTTCGTTTTATAAATATGTACACCGTTGGTTTAGTATTGCTAGTTAGTTTTATAAAAAAGTTTCTACAATTTTTTAATTTTGAAAGATGTTTTTATTTATAAAAAGTTCCAATACAATCTTATTCGAGTCTTATTGGTAAAGCAGACAGAAAACACTTTAATGACGTTAACCAACGCTGAATGCATCAAAGTGCATGTAACATGATGTAATTTGATTATTATTAAAGTTCGCTCATTATGTTCTACATTAGTACGAACTATATAATCAACATGGTAATGTAAGCAACAAAATATAAATAAGCTATTACAAAAAAAGATTGTATTTGTAGCTTGTTTAAAAATAATTATAAAAAAAAATTTAAGCCTTCGAATTTGTTCAGCAACTTCATTTCTCCTTTACAGCATATAATTTAGAATTCTAATTTGTATTCTGTATGACATTGTTTCTGAATGCGGTATAGCGCAGTCTATATAGGCACGGCTAAATGCCCTGGCTGCCGACAGGAATGAGGAAGTAGCGTCGGCGGTGCGAAAAGCTTTGCCCTGCGATCTCCAACCCGCACGCCCAGCGCGGAGATTACGGGGATAAACCCCCTTTAGGGGAGGCCTATGTCCAGCAGTGGACTAAGATAGCCTGATAATGATGATGATGACAGACTTCTTGTAATAACCAGTGTATTAATATAATTTTGTGTAATATCAAGAAATTTTAAATAGGAAATATGCATACAATCTAATAAAAACGTAGCTGACGAATGATCGTTATTTATAGACAGTAATAGTGTATAGGTATTACACGTTTTCGCGACACAATGTAATTAGTTTGGGATTAACTGAAACATATGAGTCTGAACCTTATATCTTGTACACTAAACATTACTTTCTATTAGCTTATGATACCCAGTCTTATCAAAACAAACACATGCAGACAGATAATTGCGAGATATAACGATAAAAGAGGATAAAATAGTGATATAGATAATCTCTTTTGGGGTTTTTAGCTGTTGAGTTTATACGTTGTTTTATTTAAAGAACTAATACAATAACTATTTCCATATGACACATTTTTACAGGTTTAATATTCATTATTAGGTATATTATGTTAACATCAAGACACTAAAAATTAATGTGCGAATCTATTATTTTTTGAATGTAATTTTCCGAAACACGATTAGGACACGAGTAAATGTGTTTATGTTTAACGTATCGTCATCGGTCGTGAAGCGCGGCGGTGTCGTCACTGTGCGTACTCGTACACCTTGTGTTCGTGGGTCGCGCCGCACCTTCTGTACTGTAGCGCGACGAGCGACGGTCGCCATCGCTGCATCGCCACTCATTCTATTTCCCCGCCATTCTTCAGTTGCGCGTCGCACGAACTCAACTACGCTCGTTGCCGTTGGCCGAAAATGTATCACCCGTCCTTAGTGTGCTAAAGTTTGAAGTGCTAGTGCTCGTGTATTACTTTCAAAACTTTTTTTTCCAAGAAATAAAGGATTAATTAGAGGATGATGGCTCCCGAGACAGTCGTGACCGTGGATCACAACAAACCCACGCAGCAACAGGCGCCTCCACAGCAGCAGGGCGGAGCGCTGGATTGGATTAAAATCAACGTAGAGTATTTCAGAACGCCGCCTGGCTTGCTTAAAATTGTACAATTGGTGAGTATCACACTACTGATGTTTAGACCGTCGACACTAATTTTGTTAATTTACAAGCCAATAATAATGAGTGCTTTAGTGATTATTTTAAACACCACCCGTCATGCAGTTCGGGTATAAACTGTATTATTTTCATTAAAATAAACCAACAATTACATTAATGTAGGTACCAATTAACTTTATTAATAATGCCTTCTATTACCTAAATAGATTGTGTAAACCGTGCGTCTAGTTTTGTCCGTCTTGTTTGTGCATTAAAGTTATTGGGGTCACATGAGTTGCATGAAGTTGCTGAGAAAGCTTTTTGATGGCATGGAGGTCAGTGGGTGTGTATGGAGAGACTCCGGGCGGAGGTGCGGTGGGGGTCATCAAAGCACTTTGTCGAAGAAGCAATGCATAGGCGAATGCGGAGGCGCAGCTTCCTCGTGCTAAAACGAAAAACATCATACATTGCTTAATACGGAACGTTAAGAGAAAATATTTAATTCGTGCGAAATGTAATTAAGACGTTGTCACGTATTGTTATTAAGTCTGGTTTACTTATTACCGATTTAAGCAGTCGTTTGAATCGAGCGACTGATTTACGGGCACGAGAGACAGGTCGTTCATAGAATGTTTGAGTTGGTCGTGGGTATGTGTTCTGTCACGTACGGAATGTTGCTTTGAAGGTCGGACGATTAAGGCTTCCGAAGTAATAATAATAAAGTTCACAGAAAATCATTACATTGAACGAATGAACAGTTTTGTAATAATAATCAATCAATATTTTATACATTCAGTCTATGTTATAGTGATCGAAAAAAAATCGATTCGCCTGGTTCCTTTGCTGATTCATTATTCCGGTTTTTCATATTTTATTTTCATTCTGAATACCGTTGCGCCTTTAGTAACTAATATTGTGTACCATATTTCATACCACATAAAGTATAACGTAAATTATTGTAATATTAAATAAACATCTTCATCTACAGTTGTTCCTATTGTACATATGTACTAAGTGAAATAACATTGATCTGTATATTTGAATATATTCTGTAATATTTGTTGTGTTCTTATCAATATAAAAGGAATTATTTTATTACAAATTTAATATGAAATTGTAAATCGATTATGTTCGTCCAATCATAGCATATTATTTTGCAATACCGGTCATTCAGGCTTTAGACGTTGGACCTGTCAGTAATTAGATATCATTGGCGATTTCACTTTCATTATTATTACCGACATTGTTGACCACCTAATATTTTTGTGGTTCCTACAAATTGATATTTGGCATGATCACTTCGCCTACGCCACGAATTTGAATGCTGATATCATCATTGGCCACCGGTTGCTTGCCTGAGCGTATCCTTGCATTTATTACGTAGGCATTCGTATGCAGTTTAGTTATAAAAGTATAAATGTAAGATTGGAATTTTAAAATGAATCATAGCTATGTTTATAGTCGTGATATTTTTAACGGATAAAGGTGCTTTTTTACATGATAAGAATGAGTAATTTGTAGATTCTGAGAAAGTAAATATGTTATCTATTGACCTTGTCTAAATCTTCTTAGATAACTTATCCCAATGAGATTTAACTGTATATTGTTTTACACGTAGGGACACAATATTTTACAATAAGTCCTTTAAAAGAATTTCTGGGGATCATTAATGAATAGAATAATTTGTGTAGTACAAAATATAATTAACAAAATATACCTTCATTAACAAATGGTGTTCGTCTATTAAATACATTTTACCTTATGTAGTATATTGCAAAATTTGCGATACTTAAAATATTGCACTTGATAAATATTATACATTTTATGGGAATTATTCCGTGTTCACGACATATCTGGTTGAGATGTCGAAATTGTACGAGATAAGAGCCATGAGCACGGGAAACAATAGAAATATACATAGGCTGAAATCCGTACAATGTAACCTTGCCCTAAAAAACACGCGTTCAATTGTTTATGAATTCGGAATTTACATTTTACACCAACATTAAATCGCAGCTAGTCTTATTGTAGCCTTCATACTTATTGGAATTATTAATAAATATTACTAGATTATTACTTCACTAATTAATAGGCGCGTTTGAATCAAAAAAAGCACTAAAAGTCTATCTAAACGGTTTGTTTTAGAAGTAACCGGCTGTCTTAAATGTATATTGCTTTATAGACAACAAAGTACCATCGAATGATGAAATTCAATTGAACCTCTACCATTCTTCTACAGTATCGAAGATCCAAATACAATCGCGTGTAGGTCATTTTCAAGTTTGTAATTTTTTCGCACAAAAATATGCAAATACTATTATTACCTGACATCTAATAGGGTTCACTATTATCCGGAAGCTTTAGATTCGATGCGATATAAATCCGTACTCACTTGCCTTCTTACTGAGAGTGTAATAGATATAGAGAACTGTCGATAAATCTATAAATCGTCTGTATAAAAATGGAATTTAAATGAAATATTTTTTACAACTGACATTATAAAAACAGAGAAAAGTAAAGGAGACAGACCGCCACCCTGAAGTACACCTGCAGTGATCTCACTAATGAGATTGACGTTTGTCATAGTGAATTCGTCACATGCAAAAATTTATTGAAATTGAAAAAAATAGGCAAAACAGATATAGGTCGAAACTGCGAGAATGGAACATGTTTACGAACAAGATAAAGGAATAATATTAGCACGCTGTAAGAAATATGGAATTGTTTACGGAAAAGTTCTTTAGTTTCGAGATCAACACAGACCGGTGATTTATAAAAATGTTTATTTACGCCGTTTGGCTCTATCTATTTTACAATGCCAATTGAAGATTTATCTATCCCGTCTGACTTGAGAAATGTCCAGACCGGCGAATCTGCAATGCGAATGCGAATATTGTGAAGGGGAACCGTGGAAATAGTTTATCTGTATCGCCACACACATGATTGTCGCTGTTTCGTTGTTTTTGTAAATTAAAATAGAGTATTTAAAGTACAGAAAACACTTTCCATTAAAATAAGCTGAATATTAAGCGTTTTATTTTTTCAATCTATTATGGTAACTACACATACAAACATCTGCCATTCGAGGATATTTAAGGGTTGATTAGGATTAGATAATTTAGTTTAAAATTATTGTAATTTTTAAATAATTTTTTTCCTGTAGACTTATAACAGAACAATTCTCAATTGACTTTATATTTTATTTCTATTAAGGAAGTAAGCGGCAGCTTACGTGATACTATATATTCGTTAACAAGTTACGTCATCGTATTTTTTGCGCAGCATCATGACCGTATCACGGCTGATGTGTTGTATGCGGTAACATCGTGACTGTACTGTACCAGTACCGGTACTTTAAGTCATGAGACATTTGTCACAGGTTGCTTCACGTACGGCCACGTACAGCTGGCAGTTGTAATTATTATTAGCTTTAATAATTGATGCGCTCATAGAATATGTACATTCGTTTGCCGTAATAAGCAATGGAAAATTAGCAATGTTTTACCTCTTTTGTTTTTATACTCGTAGTTTTTTTTACTTGATAATACGGCACGCAGAAGAAAGATCCGAATGGTAAACATTAATTGAAATATTAAGTTAAAATACGTTACAATATTATTAATTGTTAATTTTGAGTCCGTAAGAAAACTCGATTTCATTAATTTTAGAGCAAAATGTCAACCTACTGTGATGCGACTCAATTGTGTGTTGTCGTAGGCGTACTGAAATAGATACATGATGCGGCGGCACGTCGATATGCTTTTATATGTCAACGCAATCAGTTGCCAAATAACGAACTTCTTGAATACGATAAAGTAATGAGAAGTTCGATTTAAGCCAATTAATTTAGTTCCAAGAGTAAATTTAGGACATTGCTGTATTTTATTCATTATCGCTATATTATATGTATGTAACCAAATATATGTACCTACTACATAAATGTTACAAAAATAACACGTGCGTAAATAAACGTCCAACTCCTTCTCGACTTCGTTACCATAAAAAAAGTATTTGTACACTATAAAGTGCTGCAAAGTCACTTGCTAAAAGGTATTACATAATTGCGTTGTAGTCGAACGTGCAAATTACAAAAACATTTGCTGCGAGCGTGACTTAGTGTTGCCGCTGTCCCATGAGAGTTTTTGAGGCCGCCATTTTGCAACTGGACGTCAGTCAAATGTTTATCGATGTTTCGTAAATTAATCAACCTAATTAAAAAGGGGAAAAATATTACAGAATAGGTTTGTTAAAATATCATTTCGGTTAATTTTAAAATCATGGCATTTTTAATAAATATTCCACCGTCTGTATTGGCTTTATAGGTGTTCCTTACTTTTAGTTGTTGCTCGTACGTAAATAACGTTCATTTCAGTTTTGTTTCGTTGTACATGCTTATTTATCGCAGTAAACTTTACTAATGTAAGTATTGTTTTGAATTGTATCTTCTTATTCTCTTGCGTTATATTATGTTTGGGACGTTTGTTAAATTGGTAATTTTTATGATATTTCAAGGACTGTGTTGCTATGTAAAATCTTAAATAATATTTTACCTGACTGATTTATTAATTGAGTTGTATTAAATGATGTCTTATGTATGTGTCCGTTTCTTGAAATGTAATAAAAGTCTGTTGTGCAAAAAATATAACATTTGCACGTTAAGGAAAATTTTACAATAATTCTATTGTCACGGTTGTGATCACGGTACCTACTCATACACGTACTGAGTTGAGATTATACATTATTTCAAATGAAACTCAGGCGAAAAGATACTGATAAAGTGTGACGATGATAATACATCTGGATGGAACAATGCTTGATGTTCTGTCGTTCATACACCGCGGCGGGTGTTTCACCGCTTGGGCATGAGTCTACGGGCCTCGAGGGTTTCCTCTTTACCCGGGCAGTCTTAGGGGGTCAGTTATCCCCCGGTGCTTTCATCCCGTCGTTAGACAGTGTTGTGGTCGTCACTCGCACGACCATCGCCATCGTCCCGTCCTTCCAGCTCTCGTGGGTACAGGCCGTCAAGAGGACGAGCGTGCAGGGGTGCGAAGCCCGTGAGATGGGCATGGGGCCCATTGTAGGCTCGGTCGTACATACGCCTTGCCAACCGGGCCACAAACCCATCCAGGGACTCCACTTTTAAGTCGCGCTCCGGCACGTCGTTCCTAACATAGCGGCCCGCCCCAACGATTGCTCGAAGAAGGGCCAGACTGTTGTAAAGACATAATACTTGGAACAATGCATGTAATATTAAGTAGGTACACCCATGTTACCCACTGACCTAACAACACAAGATGCATCGACACCCTCGATCCTGCCAACAGTTATTTAAGGTCGTTACAGTCGAATAATATTCAGTTATATTATACCGTTCGTTTGGAACAATTGACGGTACATTTATTTATTTTATTTATTTATTATTTTAATGGCCTATTTCATGGAAAAAATATACCTGAAAAACCTATGATAACATAAGAAATGTTGTACTGCATATATTTTATTGATATCTTTTCAAACAAAACCAGCAATGGAACGAGCATTATTCTTAAAAAATAAACACAAACATTATATACCACTTTATATAGGACACATTACCTTTCGGAAAAAACACATACAAAGTAATTCAATGTACAAAACAAGGCTATTTACTTGAAGATGAGAAATAAAACGGCAAAGTATATATTGATTTAACAAAAGCGTCGTAATGAGCTTTCTAAAGTCACCATACTATTTATTCGTTGTTTCGATTAATAATTTCATTGCGAGACAAAAAATAATAATTGAATATATAAACAAACTGTCTTCCACTGTCGTAAGTTGTATTAGCAGAGATGTACGGCCGAACGAAATTAAGCAGTGGTTGGTAGGTTGAGAGCAATGTTGGGTGAAAGCTGATGTTGAAATGAAAGTAGTTCTGGCGTCGATACATCGGCGGACTGGCCACCGACCACGGGCGCCGGCCGCGCTGCCTTGTTTCAGACGGCCAGTGTGACAACATAGTTTTCTCATCATTTCACTTATTCAAATGGACTCCTACAAATGTAATATATTTATTTGCTGACGCTGGTCGATCTACTCGTATGTAATGTTTCGTGTTGCAATAATAGTTATGTTGTAACATATCAGCAACAGTTCTGTTCATAATATTTTAATGTGTTATACATATTAGATGCGAGCGAATGTGAAGGAAGTGGTAGAACGGTTTAAATTGGTGAAACACGACTTATACTTTAATTTAGTCTGTAAAAGTCCTTAAAAACTTTTGCAGACTATGATTATAAATGTACGGGTTAACTCACGTGCGTTTTACGGGATGGCCCGACTAGTTTCGGAGCTGTACGAGGTCCTTCGTCACGAGCTTCCACCGTTTGCAGCGGGGTCGCGGCAGAGACAAACGCGCGTGAGTTAAACCGTTAGGTACATTAATTATTATAATCATGGCTATACGAGTAAATACCTACTCACGAAACATTTTGCAGACTACATTAGAAACCTTTAATCTGATAATATAACAAATTATTACCGTTTTTGGTTTTGATTTGGTCTGAAAAGCTCCAAAAGTTTTGTTTCTTCATTGCACATGTACGACCAAATGTTCTCTTTCTGCTGAACTGCAATTTAGTAATGAGTAATTAATAAACTGAGGTAATAATGCTTCTTCATACATATTCGCCTATATCATGCTTACGTGCAGTTTGTCCGCATTCACATGAGGGCTATAATATGCTCATAAAAACGTAACATCACGCCTGTAATTCCCGAAGAGGTAGGCGGAGCAGTGTAGTACCCTCCCACCTTTCACCAGTTAGATGCTTATGTAAATTAGGCATATGGTTCATTTACACGAGTCAACGAGCCTCTCAACAAAGCTGTAGGCCAGGATTGAATAATTTTTCTTAGTCGTACTTATGGTGGACTAAGCTTTGCAAAGGTTACTTTACCTTTGAAAGGTTACCCGTTTGTAAAGCTCCTGAGATTTAAAAGTGTTCCAGCGCTTCTCTAAATATGATGATTTATAATCTGTTAAATATACATACATAAAGATTGTGTTTATTATTTTTTAACCTGTCGCATCCCATCTGTAGATTCAAATTTACTTAAATAAAATGATATGAATGGTAAATGAAATTGTAGAAAAATAAAATTTATCCTTTTCTTAAATCGTTCGTCGTTTCTCGGATCATCTTACGCCACTATTTTTTTATATGGCTTTTACTGCTTCTTAGAATTCGTTAAACGCGACACACGTCAACCTCACTGATAATCGCCCACTTTGTGAGAAACTGGCTCATTTCATCCAATACCTTATTGGCGAATAGTTATGAAGTAGCGTTGAGATAATTTATTGTCTATGGCTTTCGGTGAAGTGTTCGTGGAGTAAGTTAAACATAAATATCACATATAGTGTCTATATAAGGAAAAAAAACATTAAACTCAAAAAGCATGGTTATAAATCATTGTAAAAAATTTATATGATAGTGTAAAATATTTCTAGTAGTGACTCCGAGTCTGGAACTGTGCCCGGTGTATAGCAATAGGCTCACCGCCTATTCCATGGGATTTAAACGTAACTGGTAAAATGTGGGAGTATGTAACACTCCTCTGCCTACCCTTTCGGGGCTTATAGGCGTGATGTTACGTTTAAATTATTTATCCCAATTATGACAATTTAAAGTTCTTTATTTGAAGATATCCATAAAGCTCATGTTTAACGCGTAACCCTTGTGAAACAATACGGATGTCAAATGCGTATGTTGCAAAGAAGCTGGTGTGGATGCCATTTGTTAAAATATAGCAAGAGTTAACGTGTGTTTTCACGAATTACGCAAACTGTGTTGAAACCGTTGTAACCAAACCTTAACTTTTATTGTACATACGTACGGCTTGCTCGCAACGGTCTTACGAAAATTTAGACACGGCTATTAAAATATTTATGATACAAGCGTAAAAAGGAATGTTTATAGTAAAATAACATCCCACCGGGACTTGTCTATTCTTTCGATACTCGTGACGGAAGGCAGCGAGTGACAAACGTAAAGCGCGAATTTAATTAAATCTATGGCGGTAATGAACGCGACGACTAGCGTCCATAGGCAAAGTTATTATGATTAACACATTGTCATTTATTACAAGTTATTCGTGAGATACGTATACATACGTGTTTAAACCGCCAATAATTCACACGATATAGTAGAAACTATTACGACCAATATAACAAATGCTTATTTGATTGCTCATCTGATATAACGTTATTTTAGCAGATGCTAAAGAACAAATCGTATGTTCATGATTAACAGGCATCCAGCTAGCTGGCTTAAGAACATTATGTCATGTCTTTTATTAACAGTAGGTATACCGTCGGTTATATTTATTCGCTGCTACTATAGCACGCCGTTTTATTTTGGGAGGATGTTCTTGTTCTCTTGTTTTACCTACAGCTGAACGAGGCGCGATCGTAAAAATGGGTGACGGAGATATTACCGGGAGCCAGTTTTACAATTGAAAATAGTAATTGCGAGCTATGAATTTTGAAGGAAAAGAGTCATATGTTTTGACTATAAACGAGATATAATGTTTAGATTAGATAATTAAAATATCATGCTTGTACTTCCTCGAAGAGGGCGGCAGAGAAGTGTATGTAGTAAATGAACTTTTTATCAGTTATGTAATATGTCCCATGGAACAGACGTCACAAATTTATATACAGTGCTACTTTTGGGAATTTCAAGTAAGAATAACCCAATAATACTCTGCTCGACCCAGGGATCGAACTTAGGACCTGTTTATCAATATCGCGCTTTAAATCACTTGACCAACAAAGCACTCATTTAAAGGTGAAATTTAATAATAGAATAAATAATAAAAAAAAACCATTATAAATACAAAGTTGAGAACCATTTGGAAATAAATTATATTGTAATGAAAAGAAAATTTCAACGTCGACCGATATGTGTAATTTTCTAATTTATAATGGCAGGGTGTTCCAAAGGTCAAGAGGTTGCCGATCCAGAAGGTCGTCGACCAGCAACAGTGACCGTTTTTACAC
>DWDT01004373.1:0-11303 GCA_018245595.1 Microceris scylla | reverse complement strand
GTATAAAATTGCAAATTAATTACATAACATTAACTATATTTTGTATAAACTTTGTATGTTTAATTGCCACATAAACACTTGAAATATTATAAAATTGCAATAATAATAAAAGTACAAAGTAATTTTGGTGAACTAAGAAAGAATGATGTATGTAGTGTGGCAAATAAATAAAGGCGCAAATTATAAAACATCATTTAATACAGAGGAACAATTAATTTTAAACAAAAACATGAATATTGCCCAGCAAAAGGTATTTATTCTGAGTCCAAAAAGCCGAATTGTACCGCCATGTGCCATACGAAACTTTTTGCCGTGTTAACCGACTTATAACATAGCATTTATCATTTCACGTTAGTTAAGTTAACTATACAGCATGTTTCCTTTGCTCTCGAAACATTCTCAGCATGCCGCGCATACTATCCAGAAAAGTATGAACGTAAAAATACTTAGGCGGCTATAGATAGAAGTTTTAATTGGAGTTACATTTCTTTATGTCGAAAGGTAACTTAGTAGATTGCAATAAAAATAAATTATTTTTTAATTACACCAACTTTATTTTTGAATTAATTATAAAAATACGGTCTTTATTATTCTCAGAAGAGATTCATGTGTAACAGTGGAACAATAAAAAAGTTAATCATAAAACAAATAGTAGAAAATTATCTACCATTATCATTTTTGATGAATCTACACTGCGATATTTGTGATAATTATTACAACGTGGTCCTCTGTTAAGCAGTCTCGGAGATGTAATAGCATACGTGTAAAATATTAGTGTTTATAATGTACGATATTGTGATACAAATACAAGTTATAAAGTGTGTTTTTCAAGCGAACAAAGTCACATGAGTCAAGCTAGTGTCTTATAAAAACCCAGCGTCACCTGCCGAACATCACCTCGCAAGTGTGAGAGAGACAAAACAAGACGAAATTTTATTTCTTCATCAACCTTTCGATTTCCGAGAACGAACTCGATTCATTAACACATAAATCCATAAAAATTGTTTCCCGGACTTGTTCCACACACTACGAGTGACGATAAGCTAATTGAACTCTAAAATCAAACATAAAACAATCTCTAAACTTATAGTGTTAACAACATGTAAGTTACCTACAACTCCCTTCTGAAAAAGGATTGCGAATTTTTCAGAGCAATCGAAAACGAATATCGTTCAAAGAGCAATGTAGAGCTAGTGTTCGTCTGCAGCTCGTGTCACCGCGACAAGTGAATGTACGAGATACGCCTGCACGCTGCGAACAGTGTGAACAGAAGAATGTCAACTATCTCTACATCCGTCTCTTTCACGCGCATCGATTCGCACAGCATGCTCTTAAAGCGAGAAAATGTGTCTCGCCTGCAGTTTGCTGTTTTTCTATAGAACAAGTATGTTAGAACAGCGGAGCGTATGTGCGTGCGTGCGAGTGATTTTAATGAACGACTCCCATTTTAGCGTAAATACAAATAGTCTGTTATAAATCGCAATGTACCCAGATAAAGCTACTGCGAGCTATCAATAATTCTGTAATTAATTAAGAACAAACGTTTCACTGTTACCTTATCAAATAATTTATTACTTGGAATTGGAAACTCTAAGCGCTGTGAAGTGTGAGCGTCCACTGTTAGACATGTGATTGGCAATCGTGTCTTATCTTACGTAAGCACTAAACGCTTTAGTATTACAAACCACTTCACCAATATAACGCAGCCCATAGAGTCTATTTTAACGTCAGCGCGCCGTAGATCATGTTAGGGTGGACGTTTCTCGCATAATGGCCAATTTATAGACCTCCTACAAGTTTTCGATAACAAGTTAAAGCAAGGCACAGTGAATAACGGTGCTCGTGTGTCGGAGGTCAAATAATTCTGGTACGTTATTGTGGAGAGGCGTTCGTATTAAATTTCACGGTGGCAAATTGTGGTGTACGCGTGTATAAGTTTTTTGTGTGTCACGTAAGGCGTCTAGGCTTCCTACAGTTTTTGCTTTGTCACAAAATTTTCGATGTTTTATAAACATGCATCTATACATGTTAATACGAGGCAACGCTTGCGTTTTTATGTTGTGCTTAGATGGAATTGGTATATCGATCCTTGCTCCAACTCAGTAACCACGATTAGTACCACTATATACCTATAATAATTTAAGGTATTATTTTAACCATATTTGAAATAGGATACAGTTATTAGTTCTACTGAAATAATTATATTCTGATGGCCTACGTGCTCGCTTACTACTATAATGTATGAATTTGCTAGATTATAAAATTAACTCATCAATAGGATTTAACATTTAGATTTTCCACAAACACCACGCCCGGTTGTTAATATGCACGCTTTTATGCACTTTTAGGTAAATTCTAGGCACTCGAAATTATTTACTGCTAGTAATAAAATGGACTGAGTTTACTATTCCAGGCCTTACATAGGTATGTATGTAGCTTTATGATTTTGCAAAAATATGTTCATTTCATTTTTATGCAAATCTGCTCAAATTAAAATAATATAATTTCTTGCTGAGGGTACGGTTGACCAATAATGATTTGTGTGTCTTATAAGCATAGAATAAGATGAATAATATTTCAATTTTCAAATTTTCGAGTTGCGCTTTTGGGGTGTCTACAATGCTGTATGGCCTCTCAGTTCTACGGAACCTTGTTTAGCGTGTTTAGTGGTACATTCCTTGAAGCCATACCGGAAGCACCGAAACTTAGAAAATCGTTGGTCGAACCAAATATAATAAAAAACTGGTTCTAGAGGAAACAACTCCATGCTTGCAAATTTTAGTTTTTCTGAACAAATAGCCTTTTAGTAACTGAACTAGAAATGCACTTGATTATTCGTTTTACGGCATACCTCCAACAACAACAAATTAACTAGTAGGTACTTCATTCCACAAAAATAAACTACACTGTTTTTTAATTCAATACACTCTTTATAATTCAATTTATAATTCTCAGCGGTATAGCTACTGCTTTGAAAGTTATTTTAATTAAGAAAGTAAAAAGGACTGAAAATGTTAACAAACAGCAGCATTTGAAAAAACATGGTAAGTGTACACACACACACGCCTTATGTTTAATAGATAATTTTGCACTTTTAATGTACACATCCAAACCCCAGAAAAACCTCAAGAATATAATCAACAGTCTGACATTTTATATACATAAAAGAAATATTAAGTCGTATGTACATTGCAAGTGAACTCAGGCCTCAAAGCCACCACATCACAAGTACAAATACATACGTATTCGCGTCAGCGCTCGCCACGACACGACATCCATCAGCTTGTCGGCAATCCGCTCCAATGTGCGTCACGTAGCGCCCGTAAATCACTGACCTAATGAGCGTTAACTATCTACAACCGGCCGGTGTAGCGTTGTGCATGCTTTATCCTCACCGGAGGATGAAAAAATAAACGTCCCACTCATAGGTAGGTCAGTGCTCCGCAAAATCTTGTGTAAAGTTCAAGAGTTTTGATTACGAAGAGGCTTTACGGCGAGGTATAGGTCGCAGCTGGTAGAACGTTTCCAGGCGTTTTTATTCTCTAAAGGCAAAATTTATCCAGTTTTATTGCTATTGTTAATTTGTATGCGTTATCTGATGTCGCTACGTGTAATCTAAATGTTGTATTATTATTAATACATATCAAGAAATTCACCTTTTCTACAAGCTTCATATTTTCCTTTTTGGATACAGCGACACAACTGAAGACCTTTAAGTTTAAGTAAAACGTGTTCATCAAAGTAATTTCATTATAATTACAGAATTAAAAGCTGCAATATTTTTTATAGTTAAACCATCTTTATTATATATCCGAATTGTTGTATCATATGATAAGCATAGGGTTTTAACAAGATCATTTACTATGAGCGATGGCGGCTGTGTTCTTTTTGCTATGCTTATATAATTTTTTGTACACGTCTACATTGTAAAGCTGGTTGCTAATAATAAAACTGAAATTTATACTGTTATTTTAATTTCAGAAATAGCCGAATAAATTGAATCAGATGTTAAGTGCTGAGCCAATGTTATGTAGTCACTGGTGCCAATGTCTATCTTCATGAAAACCGAAAAAATATTTGACTACCTCCTTAAAATAACAAATTTGCGTTGTCTCAAAAGTATCATGGAACACTTTAGGTATCGTGTGTGTGAGCCTTTCAATACTTTTTAATCAAGGACACAACAACACAAACACTGCTGCTTAACAGCAGAAACAAGAGCATCGTGTATAGAGTTCTGTTTCATTTAAAAAGCATTTTATCCGTATAAAAGTACATTGTTTTTATTATTATCAACTTGCATTCTAAAGAAATTGTAGACATGTGTATAGTATGTACATTTGTGGTAAATTAATTACAATCGAATTCTGGACATGGATCTTAAGTAAAATACCCATAAGCAAAACTGCCGGGATTATTGGAATATTCCGTATTGCAGACAAATGTTTCCGCAAATGAAGTTTCGCGTTTCCGGATTGGACGCGAAAGCCAAATACATCCTTCTACTGGACATCGTCGCAGCCGATGACTACCGATATAAGTTCCACAACAGGTAGACCATGACAAATCACCTATCGCCTGCGGAACTCATTGCTCCAAGCCATTCTCCATTAGCAGATGGACTGATTAACCATCCACTCCCATTATCAGCCTGTCTGCACTCACATCACGTCTCATGAGATATGCTACTGCTTCTACCGTTAAACCTATTAAACACCCATTCTCATTTAGCTTGTGACTCTGCCCACACTGCACTAGTTCCCACCGAACCTTTTTATATCCGCTCTTAATTGCGTCTAAACAATTTGTACGAAACACGCTCAATTTACACGCTGCCAACGGAATCCCACGACATCGAACACCGCCAGCAATCGTTCGACTATTAAGGATTCAACACGCGTCCCATGGGTAATATCATTAAAATATCTTTGTAACAACTGCCGCAGCGGTAAACGAAAAAGCGGATCATGTCGATACCAGAGGTGAGATATATCGCACAGAAATCGTATGTTTTGCTAATTCCACCGAAATTGTTACTCGAACATCTAACCGGGTGCAGATAAAAAAAAGATGCGTAGAAATTCTTCCGGGTTCGTCAGCATCACCGCAAATGAACATCACTACATCGATAATCATCGTATTTGATCGTGTACATTGTTTAATTCCCGATGACAAGCAACGATAAGGAGCGCTCTGTCGCTTTATGTCCGCCGAACGACGGCCGCTATCAAAACCGCCGACGTGCTGGTTTGGCAACATCGAGATGCGATCGATAAACTTCGATGTAATATCCGTTAATTAATACGAACCGAGCATTCCGGTCGAAATTTCAACTGTGACTCATCCGTAAACCGATATCGTCGCCGACAAAGGCGCCGACTGTCTAACGCCGTTAATATGGTAATTAATTATTACAAATCATTCGTTCATAAATTATTTAACAATTACTCGTTCGGAAGATTTCTAAATACCTTCCGCCGGGATACAGGCAGCGAATACTCCGGTGTCCCATGGTATCCGAACTCGGTTTTTGGTGTCGCGCATGATGTTACCGCGGCGCATTCGCTCACGTGCCTCGCTCACGTGCCTCGCTCACGACGTTCGCTGGAGAACTTTGCCGCACAATAGGTGCGTACTTCGCCGTTTTTAGACGTCCCTGGCGGAAATGCGATCTTTTTATTTTTTGTTTGTTGCAAATACTTGGCGACACCTCTCAGGATAATCGGCCCCAATATAGTATGTGCGTGAAAACGCCTAATATAGCAACGAATAGCGCATTGTATTCCTCTACAATAACTTAACTAAAATTTGGAGAGTGATTAGACGATCGTAAATAAAACTAATTAATACGGTAAGAGATCACAAGCAAAGAAGACCGATTCTCGGGAGCAATGGGGATAAAAAGTAAAACTAGTCCAGTGGCATGTCTCACAATCGACGTGATGTCAAATCGTTGTCGCAAAGAACGCGTCCCAACCCATGTTTTTCTCTCGTATTGCTTGCAGACGTATGTTTCCTGCCTACAAAGTTCGCGTTTCTGGTCTTGATAAAAAAGCAAAATACATTTTGCTAATGGACATCGTAGCTGCCGACGATTGCAGATACAAATTCCACAACAGGTATAAATAAAGAAGTGATGAAGGAATTAAATTAAAATAAGAATAATGTAGTAATTTTGTCGGGTTAGTCTCGAGATTTCGAATTAGCTGATCTTATTTTAATGTAATTCGTATTTGAAAGAACAATAAGGCAAGAAGCATGCGTACTATAATTTACTTAATGTGAAGATGATAGGGATCTGCGTGCTTACACAAAGCGTATCGTTATCCAGCCCGAGGCATTTGCATTGCAAGGGTCATTTGAGTTTTCTAGAACACTGTCACTTAAGTTGATGGCTACACGTTTATTTTAGTAGGAAAACTATTAACAAGTAATTCGTTATTTACATTGATAAAATCATCGTCATCTTTTCATCATCATACTGTTTATATATTTTGGTTCGACGCAGATCTCTTTTAATATTCACATGCTTGTAAATATATTGCATAGAAACATTTAAAATCGCTTGTTTACCATATATCACCTGCATGTTTTAATAAAATTCATATTGTACTATTTTGTGATTGTCCTTGAGAGTTTGACCAGAGGCAAATTATTAATAAATTTTAAAATCACGCGTTGTTTAATTATGCAGCAGTTACATATAGTGCTCTGAACAAATCCGCTATATGAAATATTCGTTGTTAATAAAGATAAATACTATGTGGAACTATACACACTGAACCGCGAAAACACTGCTCAGATCTGTTCAGAACATTAGTTGATATGTAAGTTTGCATAATTGCAGATTTCTTCTTCAACGTAATATACAGTCGTTGCAATATTTACAATTCGCTGGAATAATGCGATCAAAACAAATGCATCATGCCACACTTGGACAAACCCTTAAGTACCCAATTAAGAGTATTATGTATTCTTATGCATGTTGCTTGAAAGGCTTTTAGTACGTAAGTAGTGTGTTTTTCTCATTAAATTGAATAAATATTTACACGCTTTAACAAGTCCATGTTCTTCGTATGAACGTACAATGTTTATGGCGTCATAATATTTATAATTTATGCGACCACCTGTCTTAGGCGCCATGTTCTTTTTTAATTAAAAATTAATTTCACTTTCAAAAGATCGTTTTGGACTTACCAAAGCAAGTAGCCGAAACGAAATTTGTGGGATATCAGAAGAATCTTAATATTCATGATGTAGTAATCCCTTTCCAAGGTTTGGTAAATCCACATTCAATGATATTAACATGTCTAGTACAGCTTCACTGATCGGACGGTACCTAATATAAACTTGGCCTGCTAAAATCCAGCTTGTGACATTAATTTTATTTTCTTATTATATCAAAATTCTTCCCTATCTCTGTCGTTATTTCTTAGTAATCTCTTTGTACTTAAATTACTTAAAAAAGAACATGACTAAGCATTTTGTAGTTTGCAATATTTTATAGTTACCACTTATTATTCAAAATAGTTTTAATAGTAATGTGAAATTAAGATTTCCTCTTTTCCTCTTGCCGCAACTACATCTTCTATCTTTGTTTCCGGAGTCGGTGGATGGTCGCCGGTAAAGCAGACCCAGAGATGCCCAAGAGGATGTACATCCACCCTGACTCGCCGTCGACGGGCGAGCAGTGGATGCAGAAGGTCGTATCCTTCCACAAGCTAAAGCTGACCAACAACATTAGCGACAAACATGGATTCGTGAGTACCGACTATTACTACTGCTTTAAATTCAATTATTCGATATTTATCTTAGTTATAAGCAATTATTTATTAACATTTGTCATAGATTCATTTATTATTTTTCATTAAGAGGCCATTTGTAGGCTGTCTTTCTTTTTTCTATAACCGATTTCAACTATCGGTAAGTATTTTTATACGTTATATCATAAGTCTGCTTTCTGTATGTAACATTGGTTTAAATGAATAATAAAAATTTTGGTTTATACATATCACATTAGTTTAAGTGATTTAAAATAAGTTCATTCTAATCATAGAACGGTTGCGATCTCCCTGAGGGTATTTCTAATTCGATTACTGTTCTAGTTACTTTCTATTTAAATAGCTCAAGATGTTTACGAAAATTAGTATATTAGTATTATTATATTAGTATTTCTCATTTTCTTTTTTTTTAATATATAAAAGGAGGTCCTACTTATAAATAATATTCATATAATTCTTATATGTAGATGTTATAATCGATACACATTCGAATAGAAATGAACCCGTGTACATGGAAGGCGTGGAGCAGGTTTCAATGCCGATAATAACCACAACATCGCCGTAATTCTCAACAATGCTCTCAACAGGAGTGTCTGTTGAAAAAAGGACCCCAAAAAGTAGCAATCGAGCGGCATTATTTTTTGTGGAGAGCAAAAACTTTATAATGTGGGTGATATTATAATTAAAAAGGTCCGTTTGTACCCCTGTCGTCGAGCAGCGGGGGAGCATTGTCCCGGCCACGGTTATTATGGCTATTTACTTTGGGCAACCATCAACTTCACCGTTTAGTAGTTTTCAATAGATTATCTTTTGTATTGAAAGCTATGATCGGTTACGGTTTTTGCTGGTAGTCTTTAATACGGGATACATTGTATGAAGATACATGATGCCTATTCGATAGATCTTCACCTGGCTATGAAATTTTCTTGCTTTTTGATTTTATATGTTTTTATTTAGGCGTATCGGTGTATTCAAAAATTTATCAGTACGCGGGAAACAAGAATTTTCAGAATCACCAAAATAATTATTCATAAAGAATTCATAAAATTTGCAATCGAGTAGATGGAAAATAAAGAAGCAGTAGTAGCGTAATTGCTTAGAATTCACCCTCTGAGCCCTCTGTTCAAATATTAGTGGCCAACTCTGTATAAAATTATCAATTACTGTAACGGTAAAAGAAAACATTCTAAAGAAACCCACATACCTAATAATAATAATAATATTAATCGACTCATTTGTCATTCTGCTGCTGGAATATTGGTCTCCTCTCATATTGAGAGGGTTAAGGCCTACCACGCTGGCCAAGTACAAGCCTTAGATTTTTTATATTAATTCCCGGTAAAAGAAGCGTAGCTAGCCCTCCTACCAGATGGTCTGACGAACTGAAGAAGACAGCGAAAGCTGCTGGATTCGAAAGGCCCAGGACCGGAAGGAGTGGCCCCAATTAGGGGAGTCCTATATACAGCAGTGGACATCTATAGGCTGACGATGATGATGATGATGTGCAGGTTTCCTCACGATATTTTCCTTCACCGTTATCAAGTGATGTTTAAACTTAAAGCGCACTTTTGTAAAGAGGTGCACGCCATGGATCTGAACCCAGCACTCCCGGAATGCCGGAATGAGAAGTTGAATTCGTAACCACTAGGCTATCACTGCTTTTTACATACCTAAAGTTCTCCATAATATTTTTCAAGGCACATTAGTCTGCTATCGCGCACTGAACCATCATGGCATATTATGCCCTCGAACCTTCTCATTCTGAGAGCAGATCCATGTCCAACAGATAAAATAGCAAAAATGCATGATTTTGCATCTTTTAAATATAATATTTCCGGTATTTGAATGTAATTTTTTTTTAAATAAACTAAAATCTTAATGCCCTGAATGTGGAGACCTTGGACATATGCCCTGCATAACGCTTATGAATATTCATAGAGTGAAACTTAATTAAAACCACACAAGTTTAGTGAAGTGAACGTTTACGAAACTGGTTACGGGTCTGTCACAGGCTTCACCGTATTACACCTCTTAGAAATATCTCTTTTTATGGGATCATTTTGAACGCCAATGAGTTTTAAGAGTAGGTACGTACAATACTCGTCTTAGGTTTCTCTTATCAGTCCCTACCAACTTTCTTAAACATATTAATATTACGTGCTATTTTTATCAATGCCTACCGTATTATACTTTGGCTAATAATTTAATATTTTTTGAATAAAAAAAATATCGACTTCATTTTCAGATTTTTTTATAGACATCTAATCGTACAGTTCCATACACCAAGAGTGGATAATAGTAACACTAGTTTATACACCTCTATTCGGCTTTACTTGGCGCAGTCACTACTGTGCCGCCGAGCTGTTCATTTCACCCACTAGGAGTTATATGTAGATAGTTATTGCTATAGTTTTAGAACATCAGTGTGATACACATAGAGGCAAATACGATAAAAACAACAGTTTTCATAGACTTTTTGACATGCTAACAATCCATTTGTACCAAATAGAGAAGGATATTATACGTGTTTTGTAATACACATTATGGAATTATTGTTTTGCGTCTGTTGCACACCATTACCACCCACGACGCGGCAGAGCCATAGACAATAATTTAACTTTACTACCTGAGAAATAGCAAGGATGTTTCACCAGCTGTTCATATAAAATAATCAAGCGTCCTCCATACACCCTGTTGTATTTTTAATTAAGTTTTGCCTTTGATTTAATGGTAAGTAAAACATAACATATAGGTACGTAATTCTTTAAATGTTAGAATTTTGCAAAATTTACATTTATTAATTCCAATGGGCTACGATCAGATGAAATAATTGAACCACAATCAGTTATACAATCCACATAAAATGAATATTTGTTAACGTAATACAAAAAGTAAATATTAATTAAAATAAGAAATAAATACAACTAAAATTATATTAATCGACGCATATTGTTAACATTTTCATTCTGAGAGAAGACTCATGTCTAGTACTGGAACGATAAAAAAAGTCAGAAAAAATATTATTTATTTACTTTTATGAAAATTTATATTCATTAATTTATATTATGTTGTATTAAAAATATGTTTCTTTAATTATAGATAAATTTTAAATATTCGTTTTATTACTATGGTAGTTTGTTTCAATGTAACAAATTTCGTATGACTTGATCACAAAAACTGACATACTCGTATTATAGATAATCGTATAATACCTTGATTGAACTTTTTTGCTTGGAATCTTTTCATTTGTACTAACATAATTAACATACATATATATATTTCAATACTTAGACTGATACGTCATTCGTTTGTTCATCCGCAAACAATAAATGCTTTTGAATATACACAAACAGGTTTATTTCCTCTACTCTATATATTAGCTAACGGACTACACCTGCCCTAGAGCTGGCACTATTGCAACTTATCAAAAATATGGAAAAAACAAAATAAACACACAGAAGCAAGTGTATGTGAAATATCTAAATGCTTGTTCATGTTACAAAACGAATTACATGACATAAG
>DWDT01004372.1:0-11305 GCA_018245595.1 Microceris scylla | reverse complement strand
ATATCCAGACTCCGAACCACTACTAGAAAATCTAAATTAGAAAATTTTGTAGTGTTCGACACGGGAATCGAACCCGGAACCTCTCGATCGGCAGTCACATTTGCAACCAACACAACCAACGAGGTAGTCAATATTTTATACTTGTATAAGTACATATGTATATATATGTACATTACCGAGAACTTGGCGAGCTAATAACAAAGTAACTGCAAGCCTCACAAAGCGGCTTAAAGGTGAACTAACTTTTTCAATTCGCCAAGTTTGCGGAGAGATTGAAACAATAACAGGGGTGAAAAGTGAAATCCCGGGGGACGCGCACGGTGTATTGATTCAATTTGCGCACAGAATGTTATTACTGTTTGCTATTTCAAACGCTTTTTAGAGGCAGGTACTTTTAAAAGGTACGCTTTAAAGGTACTCTTTAAAGGTATTTTAAAGGTATTCTTTGAAGGTACTTTTAAAAGGTACGCTTTAAAGGTACTCTTTAAAGATACTTATACCTAATGGCCGTGTATTTGATTCATAAACAAAGTCTTTATTCTTAAACTTATATGTATATCGATAACTTAAACTGCCTGCAATCCATAGACAACCAAACCCAATGAAAAATCGGTGTGAAGTAAGCAATTAACGTAGAACTGAAGCATCTGGAAGACCTGGCATACGATATTTATTAACCTTGTGGGTCTGTATGTCCGTATTTATACGATTAAGTGTAGACAACCTCGAAACCATCACGCTTATGTCATTATGTTTTAGACGTATTAAACCATTCTGTGGTTTTTTGTAAGGTCGTGATATGAACTTGTGTCAGTTTTTTCTCAATAATACACATATATTAAAGCTGTTTTAATTTTATTTAACCCGATATATGGTGGATTACATACTTGGCCACCAATACAGCATTGGGGGAGTCGTTGATAATCAAAATGAGATTATCTATTAAGTCAAGGAAACTCGCCTGTGCCGCAAGAGTCCGTCTTCCGGGTATACAAAGGTAGCTTATTGAAAGGTAGCTTATTAAAAGGTAGCTTGTTAAGAGGTAACTTATTAAAAGGTAGCTTATTAAAAGGTAACTTGTTAAAAGTTGTTTATTAGAAAAAAGTTTATTGAAAAGTAATTTTTTAGAAGTAATTTTTAAAAAGAGTGAAATGTTACTTCAATTGCGATGTTCCACGTTTTGCCTACTAGACTTTTCAAACAACTCGTTTAACATAAAGTGGCCACCAGACTATATGCTACTTAGCAGCGAAAATATATGCATCTGTCGTGTTACAACAATTCCTCCCGCCCCTTCTTCGTCTATCCCTTTCGCGTTGCAAAAGTGCATCGGAATCGTCAGAGTAATATCGCATATTCGTTTTAGTACTTAAAACCCATTGGTTTTGCGTAAAGTCTTGTCGTATTCCAAGGCGGCAGCAGATGAGGGTTAGTCCCGGTTCGTTTCCGGACACAGGAAGCAGTCTCGGCGGCGGAAATACATCAAATTGAACAAAGTTGGCGTCCTCGTCTGTCTCCTACACTCAAGCTGTTAGAGCCTGCTTCAAAAAAGACAGAAAGAAAGATAAAAAGATAGATTGTTGCAAGCGGCGAGAAAATTACGTCGTCAATCGGTATTAGACCTGTATCCGAATTCGATACGTATGGCGCTTTTTATGTCCGTGTAGACATCCATGTGCCATACAGCCATAAGCGTTGATAGCTTAGTGGTAGTAATTTCAGAGTTCCACTTCAAAAGTTTAGGATTAAAATCCTGGCCCAATATTTTCGCTTTACAAAGTTATGTCCCCTTTCAATAATAAATGTCACTTACTATAACGCATATAAAAATCGCAGGACAATGGAGAAATGAAATAAGTGTGGTTGATGATGATGACACTTAAATAATATGGCGCTCTGAACTGCAACGCTAAAATTAATTGTATTAATTAATAGTTTTATATATGTAGTATTGCTGTGCAACCTTTATGTTACTCTATCCAGATTATAGGACGAACTCTATATTAAAGCAACACCGGGTGTGATTGGCAGTTGGAGGGGTGACCGTTAGGAGTTGATCACAGTATATTATCTACTCGTACGTTGTCATATCTTGAAAGTATCTGAAAACTCTTAAAATTGAACACCTTCCCATATACAGATCGATCAGAAACGGTTATCTTGGAAAAATAGTACTGAAACACCGTAATAGAGTAAGTACTCTTCAGACCTTCGTGAATGATAAAAAGAAAATCACAACTAGAAATATGTTTAAAAAAGGTTTTATTATGCAACCATACATTATGCATTAGATCGGAGATAAACGATTATTACTCCTGAGAACTATTGGAAGCCCATCTTCCAGCAGTTCTTATTTAATATTCCAACCACAGCGTTGGAAACTCGAACCGGAACAATGCAAATACAGCTGTTAAGCAGCAAGAAGTACGCTGCTCACGTATGTTATTACACTACGCGGAGTATTGGTACGAGAGATGCCCACATAAAACTACAATGTACATAAGTACCATGCTGCTATTTAAGTGGAATTAATATCCAAGACATCAAAGTCATTTTCATGTAATTACAATAGCACTTTAATTTTATCGTTTCATTTGTATTTATAATAATAATTAATTAAAATTTGTACAGATTTAACTAACATATATATGCATTTCCAGGAAAAGCAGATTAATTTAGGGTCTATACGTAAGATTTTCCTGATCCTCTTCTGGTCGCAGTAAATCGGCTTTGCGGCCTGACAGTGGCCATCCTCATGGAGAAAAACCTCGGATAGGTCCTTAGATAGTTACTTCAAAAAGGGATATGCAGATTTGGCCGGTACATAATTTGAGCATAATTTAACTAAATTAATATTATGTATGTATACACTAAGATACTGATAAGACATTTATAATCGATGTAGACAACATACATATATCGTGAGCAAATTGTCGCGACTCGGGTTCCCAGTAGGAACAATGACGCAAAAACCTAAAGACAACACAAAATTATAGGAAACAATGTGGGTAGCCAGATAAAACTCTGTAGCCACCACCCGCGATAGTGACAAACGATTGTAATGCGGATGCGAAGCTAGTAAACGACTTTTGTAATCACTAACGTGAATTGCTTTAACATGTTATGGAATAACAACAATTACTATTCATTGGATGCGAAGAGCTGCAGATCGAGCTCAGTGGCATGCCATTGGAAAGGCCTATGTCCAGCAGTGGACGGAAGTAGGCTGATGATGATACTATTTATTGTGCATAGAAATGAATAAGTGTCCAATACAAAAAAAGCAAGGTATGGACTTAAAGGAACTTCTACCAGACAGCCTTTAGGTAGATGACAAAAATACAAACACAGAAAGTACCGTAAAACTTAAAACATTACTAATTCAGAAGCTTCAAATAAAGATGTTTCAGAATTAGTCAGCGCATAGTAGAAAGCAGAACCAAACTGGCAGTCTAGTTATTGAGGTATCATATTTTCATATTCTGGTTTCAGCATCTGGTCGAAGATTTCTTATTACTCCATCTATCAGTATTTTATTAATAATAATAGGGAAGTAAATAGAGCACAAATAATTATACAATATTGGATACAGTACAGGTCACTGAGGAACACCAGCATTAACAGTAATCAAAACAGAAAATGTACCCTGCACATGTACGATACATGAAGATGTTTTATAAGAGAATAAGGGTTGTTGGTCCAATAGTCAATAAGCCTAACTGTTAAGCGATCGTAGATTCAATTCCCTGTCAGGACAAGCGTTACTCTGAGGACCATGAATATCAGTTTTATATGTCATACATTTATTTACATTCCCAAGTACATATTTAAAAGTCTATGTAGATGATTTATCAGCTGTCTGGTCAGATTAATTAAGATTAGGAATCTGACGTCAGAACCTGTTTAGATCGGGATCAGTTGGCTGTTAGTAAATTTGTCCTAAAATCCACCGTTCATAGCTTACACACACGAAGTGAGCACAGTGACAAACAGCTTGTTTTTATTAAGCACCATAATGAAGGTTTATTGCAATATTATGCGAGAAAAGGTCACAAAAGAGGCACATTCTCAATATCGGATAACTCATTGAATTTAATAATCACTTTTTCTGATAAGCGCGTTATGACTTAATACTAGAAAAGTGGTGATGGCACAGCGGACCTTCCACATCGAGCCGATAATTTCGTCATTAACATAAGTGCTGTGCAGAACAAACTCCCACTTTGCTAATTTAAAATTAAAAACTAATTTGTTCTTACTGCGACGTGCTCGATGCACATTGAATTAATATCCACGACGAAGATCGACTGCTAAAGGTACCTATATATATAACGATTATAGTATTTACCCCCTTTGCCTACACGACAAGGGACGGACCGTGAAGGCTTAAAATTTGTTTCTAACACCTTGACTACATAACAATAAGAGGTGGAAAATACTAGAACTTTTTCCCTTTATCCTTAAACACGATTTGTACCTTACCTTACCGTAACACGTTTTGTAGTCTTAAAATTTTAAAATTCGAACATCGCAAACGTATGTCATCTAGACTACATTGAAATTTTTAAATTAAGAACGAACGTTTGAAAGAGAAAAAATTATGCATTTAGGAGTAGTTAGTTGCACAGGGTATAACATTCGTACTTAAGCATTGCTTATATATAACACATAAGACCAATACAAACAACAATATTTTCTGATAATACAAGAGAAATTATGAAATGATTCTGACCGCCTGCTCTACATATGCACGTCAACACCGTATGTAGAGCAGGCCGACTGATTTTAAAAGAATTTAAATCGTAACACCACGCTTGTAATCCCCGAAATAATAGGCTGAGGATTGTACTACAATCCTACGTTTCACCATTCAAATAGACACTGAGCCCATCACCGTGTAACCGGTATCGATCGGGCTCGGACCATACTCGGAGCCACTACTAGAAAATCTAAGTTAGAAAAATACCCAACCCAAGATTCGAAAACAGAACCTCTCGATCAGTTGCCGCGCTGTGCAACCACTCGACCGACGAGGAACTCAAAAAATTATTAAAGAATATATTCTAAGTATTTTTCTAGATTCTCCAATGGAAGCTTGCGTTTCGGTTTTCATACAAAAATGTATTTACTTTGACAATTTGAAAAACTTAACTTGTTATAAATGTAGATACACACTAATAAAAGCTATTTTATATCTCGAATCAACGCTCACACCATGTCAGACACTACCTTAAAATGTTGTTGAATATAATTTACATGTGTCCATGACCCACAGTAATTACTAAACATCAAGTAGCTGCCTACCCCTTTGTTACTTCCATAGCGCAAAAACATTATAGCGACGATTAGTATCTTTAGTTTTTCTGTATACTTATACCTACTCGCGAATCAAATAATGGACCAATCGATCCAAAACGAACCCGCGAGTCCGCAACGATGCGTTAAATTAAGCGCACTACAGCTAATTAACCAGTTTTATTAATTAGCACGCCTTATGCAACGATTGATGCACCCACGTATGCATGCATTACGGTTAGCTCGTACCGGCACCATCTTAGAAAACTTGCTGTCGATTAAAAAATAAATAAATCCAGAGACAAATGTTACAATTATAGAAATGTTGTTGTACAAAAGTAAACAAATCGTTTTTAAATTTCTTAGTACAATAGTATTAAATAATCATAAACTTGAATTCAATAAGAATAAGGAAAGTGCTTAAATGAAAAAAAAAAACCCCTAGGAATAGTCACAATGATACACTCAGTAATAAAATCTACTTTTATTTCCGTCTGATGCAATGTAAAAACATTTTTTCTTTTAGCATTTCACACGATAACACCCGGCGGTGATGTGTTTAATCGATTTGATCTCGTTTTTATCACTAAAGGTGTTAATAGTTGACAGGCAAAATATTCTGTCGGTAAGCGCAAAAAGCTAGTGTTTCCATCAACACCACAATTTGTTGCTATTTGAAATTCAAATCGATCCTAAAACCACTATTTTAACACTTTCACGTGACTACAATGTATATCTGTCAAATTGATGCCAACAAAAAGATATAATTTATCTGTGCCCATAATTAGATGGATTTCGCGCCTTTTTCGATGCCATTAACGTCAAATATGGAATTATTGCCATAACGAATTGTGTTCCATCATTTTTATTCATTTTGCTTGAGTTGTCCAATAAATGGTAACAATTGTGTCGTATATCAAGGTAATTTGTTTTTTATTCAGCGAATGAGTTTTTATCGGGACATCAATTGAAGAGAAGACACATTCTGTTTGCCTTTTAAGAGCGAACGCGTACGTATTGTCCCAATAATAATACGTTGCCTTTGAAGGGCGTTAATTAATATAAGTTCGTTTCGTATGAAGCCATTAGCCGGTGAGAGCTTCTTGTACTAATTGTGTTATGTGTTTGGTTGTATAACAGGTGTAGTGTTGCCAGGTACTTAGGGTTTTATATTAAAATGATGGTTACATAGGAAATATTTTAACAATACTTATAGATAAATACTTACAATGAGCCTGGATTATTTATTACCTACCAAGTTACATTATTCTAATAAATTGAGTTTGTAAACATATAAATGTTTAAAAAAACTAACCGACTAGAATTTATTAACATGTATTATAGCTGACGTATTTTGATTTTTTTTTCATTTAATGAAAATTGAAAATTGGACCTTCAGGTTGTTCTTTTTAGACGGTGAACGTCTGTCATCAACCTCAAATCTTAATATATATAAATTACATGTCACAGTGTTTATCCGCGATGGACTCCTAGACTACTTAACCGATTTTAACAAAATTTTGCACACCGTGTGCAGGTTGATCCAACTTGAAAGATAGGATAGTTTATATCTAACGTAACTTCACGCCTGTGATCCCCGAGGAGGTAGGACCGTACCCGACCCGGGATTTTCACCCAGGATCACCCGATCGGCAGTGGCACTTGCAACCACTGGAACAACGAAGCAGTCTAATTTTCATTTAAATTCACCTGTTTAATGCAAACGGCTTTTCCGGGCAGCACGACGTCTGCCGGGCTAGCTAGTATACATATAAATGTAAATTATTCGTTAAAGTTCATAGGGATGTTTAACCACATATACGTTTGTATTACTGAAGGTTTCCCGGAATGTGTAATAGCGGCTTAAACGCTTACAAATTGTTCTGACAACTCCACTGAAATAGTGACAGGCAACAATGTTATAGTTGTCCCGATACTTTTGTCGGTCTGTTTCGTAAACTTGTTTTGAAACGATTTTGAGTAGAAATGAGTAATAACAAATCTCTGACTACCCCGTAATAGATCTGGCTGGACAATATAATAACAATGATTATATATGTACTGGCTTAACTTACCTACGTTTTTCGGGATGGCGCGACGACGACGGCGGTCGCAAACATAACAATCATACAAGTAAAAACTACCATTGACCTTTTAGATTATATCTAGCTTTATTTCATATGGACATCTTGCATTTATGGTTAACTGATGAAGAGAGGTCCTCACATTGGCTTGGAAAGCCTGAAGCATCATCCCTTTGAGTTTCACTGACGAACAAAAGACTTTCCTAAGGAACGCCTGGAGCAATTCCGCTATACTAAGGACCAGCTGTACATGCCCTTCAAAAGAAATCAATACTTACTCCTAACGGTCAAGACTGATCGCAGTTTCACATTTGGATACCTAACTATTAATATGTGCTCGTATGTAAGTTGTATATCAATAAACAGAACATATTACTATGCAAAAATAAGGCAAAGTCGTGTATCGTGGTTTCTACCTTCAAGTATCCCCTATCCTACCCCGCTCTCCCACTAAGGACACATGCACATACATAAAATATATATGACCTAGAAGTGTACTAGACTCTGCCTACCGCTTCGAGAACACAGGAGTGATGTTACATATTACGTATTTATAAACGTATCATTTCGTAACGTTAATCTATAAACGACAGCTACTCGCATATAGGTAATATTGGTTTTCAATTAATTCAATGAATCTAATGTTGTTTAATGGATGGACAACGTTATCGCGATAATTTCAGTCAATTGAACATGGAATACGTAGTTCATTGCGTTATACGTTATTCTGCGGAAATCTATTGTTTATAGTTAAAGTACTGTCATAGTAAACGTCATATAGTAGGTACTTTACTTTGTATATAACTAAGCCATTGTATAATATAACTTTAACTTAACTATTAACTGTGAAGTTATACCTAAAGTATAGTATATGAGAAGTATCGTATACAAATTTGCACTGTGTTAGTTATCGAGGGCCCCTTTGTTTACCGTTCATCGTGTGTACGCAGTGAGTGGCAGCGCACACACTGTAGGCGCTGCACAAATATGCACGCGAATCATTTGCACAGCTGCTATGAAAATATATACGTGCGCAATTATTTCATGTGCATACGATATATGGAAGTAGAAACTTTGCTTTGTTGTGATGTGCTTCGTAATATGTAGATATTATTAATTTATCTTTTCATGGTTCCAGACAGAGCTATGTAGATCTTATTCTATTTTAATTCCGTTAAAAAGTTCCAGAAATGTCTATTGTAGCTTCTTTTTGGAACAGAATAATAGGTGGTTTATTTGAAGGTGCTGCACTTTCTTTACTGGATTATCTCAAATTCTTCTTGTATACCTACTATAAAAAACTGATCGGTTTTTAAGTCATTTAGATACAACCAGAAGCTATTAATAATCACAAGGTTAAATCGTCTTACGACTTACGTATGTTATCTAATTAAATAATGCAAGTCTTATCTAGAGTGAGGCCGCTGCAAAAAAATAAACTATCTTTTTAATCAGAAACGCAAAACTTTTCCCTTGTGAAAGTAAATTTTGAGCGATTGAAATACAACGCAGGTACGTAAAGGTATAGAGCCGGGGAAAATTTTAAATTTCAGGCGAAAATTTATTGCTCTCGCCTCCATTGCTTTTTATGGAGGTACTTGGGACCAGCTTCCCCGCGCTGGGCGGGTCCGCGGGCAAGGCGACCGTAATGACACGGTCGAACAATCGCCGACATTCCCTCCCTTAGTAAATTATTACACGACATCACTCAATGTAAAATGTGAAGTAAATCTTGATTATTGGATTTCATTATCGCGATTTCATTTTATATTGTACGGACATTCGATATTTATGGTTTTTTATAGAATATTTTTTTTCTCATTTGTATGTATATTTATAGATAGATATTAGATAAAATAAAAAAACAACATTTTATTTACATACGCAGAAACAATAATAGCCTTTAATATTACAAACACAACGAAAATATTATTATGATAAGAATAATTAATCTAAAAACAAACATACAAACTTACACAAAAACATCAGTTCAAAAAAGAGTAGGTAACCCTCGAGCCACGCTATGGAGAACAACGGGTGCCATTTTTCAGTGTATCCCACGTGAGTCGCACAGGCTAGCCAAGTGGCCGTTTACTTAATCAACAATATAACAAAGTCCAACAACTGCAATAACAGTTTAAAATGGAAATAATACTTCAGGACCCGAGCAAGATATTGCTAGAAATTCCAACGCAGGGATTACTTTTATAACATCAGTTAAAACAGTACAACAACTAAACTTAATGAAACTTTTATCATAAATCCGATAAGGTAAGTGAGGCCTAAAATTTAAAAATGAATAAAGCAAATTTTAACGGGTAACTATGATTTGTGCATGATTTCTCCGCGTTCGCGCAAGTTTTTATGTGCAAATGTGTACTAGCGTAATAAAATAATAACTTTTTAATCCATATAATTGTTAAAAATAAAAATCTCTTATCCAAAGTCTAACATTGATTTATTTAATATGTAAATGTATTAACGGATTAATTGTTAAGACAAAATACTTCTCATCTAATGGCTAATAAATTAACATCCAAATTATATTTCCAATTCGCAGCAATTAAAAAATGATAAATGAACATAGAACGCAAAACCAAGATTAAATCCAGCTTGTAAGATTTAGTTAACGTCAAATTTGGAAAACTCAGCATTCGAGCCTCTTATTGACTATAAAGTTTAGCTGCCGAAAACGTAAAGCAGCCATCGCAAGGTCTGAGCCACGCATCAGCATAATTTCGTGATAATGCGCTCCTTGAACGCGGGTCCCTCCCTGTGGATTATGGCCAAGAGCTCGCCCCAAATAAGCTTTCACCCTCTTTGTGTCCGGCTCCTTATTCAAAATACTTATATATAAATCCAATGCAGTACTTAAGTCCAGAAATAATTTGACCGTGTCGATCTGTCAGAGAAAATTTTTACTTGTTCTATATAGTTATAAAGTATTTATATATGTATACCTCTGATTCGTTGGTCGAGTGGCTGCAAGCACGACTGTCGATCGACAGGTCCTGGGCTCAAATCCCGGGTCTGATGCTATTGTTTTTTCTAATTTATAATTTCTAGTGGTGGCTTGTAGTTTGGATCTGTGCCCGGTGTATGGCAATAGGCTCACCACATATTACATGGGACGTAAACATAACCGGTGAAATGGGTAATGAGTGTACTACACCCCTCTTCCTACCTCTTCGGGGATTACAGGTGTTATGTTACATTTAAAAAATATTCAAAGTAATTTCAGCAAGCACCGAATTTTACGAGCCTTTATTCTCCTTTTTTTGATCTCTCGTCTCTGTCTCATAAAAGAAGAATATGGTAGAAACTAAAGTTCGTACGAGCTTGGTTTTATCGAGTTTGTTGATATTTCGCTTCCTCTATTACATCCGCAGTTCTTCCATCGCATACCTTGTAATAGTCATTTGTTGTTCGACTTCATGTAGGTATCCGATGAAGTGGAAATATGAGTTTCTTTGCTCGGTGTAAGAGTTAAATTACGATATCTGAAATTCAAACGTGGATTACGAAGATCTCCCCAGTGTATATTTTTGTCGTATAAATACAATGCCCTGCATCACTTTACATATTCATATCATATTTTAACATTTGCACGGCTGAAAATCTTGTATTTCCGTACTTCAATCTCATTTCGAGAAACTCATATATCTGGGTGCAAAATCAACTCCCGGCGGATATGAAAATGTTTGCGGCAACATTTTTTCTAGAATTGAGGGAGTATATAACATATTTACTTTAAATTTCCCAGCTAATGTAAAAATATTAATTATATCTACTTAAACACATATCATTTATATACATAGAAATAAATATGAGTGATACATTTTTTTTTTCTTCGACCCATTACAATTCCACTGCTGGAATACGGGTCTCCTCTCATAGTGAGAGGGTTAAGGCCATAGTCTGCCACG